>RRYC01000185.1:0-138234 GCA_004016185.1 Quambalaria eucalypti
CTCCACGCAGCTACGACACGCAAGACGGTCTCTACTCCGTCGCCTGGTCCGAAGTGCACGAGAACCAACTCGCCGTTTCCTCGGGCGACGGCTCTATCAAGCTCTACGACTGCACCCTCGACACGCACCCCATCCGTAACTGGCAGGAGCACGCCCGCGAAGTATTCAGCCTCGACTGGAACAACCTCAAGAAGGACCTCTTCCTTAGTAGTAGCTGGGATGCAAGCGTACGGGTCTGGCACCCTGAACAACCACGGTCACTACAGGCCATTACGGCGCATACGGCGTGTGTGTATGCTGCCATGTGGAGTCCACATACCCCCGACGTGCTTGCCACGGCATGTGGTGATGGACACATGAGGGTATTTGACCTGCGCCAGGCACATCCTGGCGGGGCAGGAGGGGACCCACTTGCACCCGCCGGCGTGGCAGGCGCGGGACCCCAACCCGTCGCGACTGTGCCTGTAGGCGGGGAGGTCCTCAGTCTAGACTGGAACAAGTACACGCCGTGGCACATTGCAACGGGCAGTACAGACAAGACGATCAAGGTATGGGATCTGCGGAGTGTCGGTGGCGCAACGGCAGGGGCAGGGGCACCACCGGGGGCGGGGGCGGGCTACGGGCAGGGACAAGTCACGGCCATTTGCACGGGACACGACTACGCAGTAAGACGAGTTGCCTATTCCGTGAGTTATCACCACTAGTCGCCCACGCCCATGCCCACATTGCACTGACACCCGCCACACCCACACCCCACGCCCACACAGCCACACTCCCCCTCTATGCTAGCCTCCGCATCATACGACATGACCGCAAGAATATGGGACACGTCCTCCCCCCTCGTCTCACTCCCGCACGTCGCCTCGCGCGGCATCAGCGGCGGCGGCGGAGGATCCCCCGCTGCTGTAAAGGTACACGATGCACACACCGAGTTCGTCGTCGGACTAGGCTGGAGTTTGTTCCATCCTGGAGTTGTGGCGAGTACGGCGTGGGATATGAGTGTGCATCTCTGGAGGGCAGAGGGACAGGGACTGCAGGCGCCTTTTGGTCGGTAGTGCGCCCGGGGGTCCTGTTCAATCCAATCGATGTATACACGCATACATGCAACTGGCCTGACTGTCTGAACGCTGCGGTGTTGCTCCAAGGTCACCACCCCAATCAATTCGCTCATACGCAACTACATACAAGCCCACTATCCCATCAGCACCCTTCCCCTCACTCACAACACTCATACACTCACACTCACCACCTCATCACACTCATGCTGACACTCCCTGGTCACACACGCCGGCATCTTGGTACACAAATCTATTTTGTCATTGAGTCGGGACACGATAAAGGAGCGTGAGGACTTAGCGTGATAACACAAAGAGGTGATAGATATGCAGACACAAACGCGACGAGACAACACGACGGGAAAAACAGGGAAAGGATGGCGGGTATGCTATGCGCACCCTGCGAGTACACGTACGTAGGCACATGCCCTCGCAGAGGCAGCAGGAAAAAGAGACCATCCTTTCCTATATACCAAGGCATCAAACAAGAAGTCGTAGAAAGACTGTCCGTCCATACACCTCCTTACTTGGTGACAATGGTGAAAGCGGGAGAGGTCCAGCCCTTGACCGAGTCGCCCTGGGCCTTGGCAGCCTCGTTGCGCTCGTCGAGCTTGTGGATCCATCCGTCCTTGGTGCCCATCGAGGGGAGTACCGAGTCGCGCTTCGAAGTAGGGATCTTGAAGGTTCCCTTCTTCTCGGCAGTCGAAGCCGTCGACTTGTCCTTCTGGAACTTGCCCTTGAGCGCGTCCATCTTGGAGCCGTCCTCGGCATCGTAGGCAGCGTTGCGGGCCTCGGTCAGCTGCTGGTCCAGGTTCTCCAGAGCCTCGCGGATACCAGCCTCGGCAGCCTTGGCAATCTGCTTCTTGATAATCGACTTGGCCAGAGGGCGGAAGATCTTGATGGCCAAGTCGTGCTTGCTGCCGCGGATGGCAAAGTCCAAGTTGTCAATGACAGCCTTGACCTCCTTGACGGTAAAGACGTTCTTGGAGCGCCTGCCCTTGGGCTCGTTGCCGCCCTCGATGTGGGCAGTGACAGTGAGACCCTTGCCGCCGAGGAAGATGTCGGCGAGACCGTGCTGCTTGACCTTCATGCCAGTCTTCTTGTTGATCTGGAAGTACACGTCGCGCATCTCCAGGTGAATCTGGCCGAGAACAAGCTTGAACGAGTGCTTGTGGCGGCTGTCGATGCTCTTGAAAGCAGAGGCCTTGACGTAGTTGTGAGCCTCAAACTCAAAGACGTTGGGCAGCAGGTTGATGGGTGCGGCAGCAATGTTCTCAACGACGAGGTCGACCTCGGGGTCAGTGTACTCGATGCGGGGGAGGGGCACATAGGAAACGTGCTGGAGGAGCTCGGGCAGAATCGTCTGCACAATGTCGGTGAGCAAGTGCGGCTTGAAAGTGGCGCTGCCCCTCTCGTCGTAGAGGATGTCCTTGAACAGCTGCTGCCACTGCTCGCCGAACTGCTTGTTGAGGGGGTCCTCGGCCATGCCGCTGGTGAAAGTCGAAATCTCCCTCCAGAGGAGATCGGCGTGGGGCTTGTACTTGCCCTCGGGACGGCCCTGGCCCTCGTCGGCGGCAAAGAAGACCTTGCCAGTCTGGCGGAGGTGGCGAGCTTCGACGTTGGCGTCGTCCTTCATGACGTAGCCAGGCTCGAGGAGGCAGCGGCGGACAAAGGAGTCGAGGCGCTTGAACCAGTCGCGGAGCTCAGGGTCGTTCTTGACGTCGGTGTAGATCTGGTCGACGGCGTTGAGGATGGGCTGGGTTGGGCGGCCGTTGGCAAAGCGCTCAATGAGGCGGCGGAAGGCATCCTCGGCACTGGCGACGTTGCCTTCGCCACGGACATTCTTGGCGGCACCAAGGGACTGGTCGTGGATGTGACCGGCGTGGCCCTTGTACGTCTCGAGAGCAGTGAGGATGTAAGAGATGGCATCCTGCCAGTCGCGGTGGCGCTGGCACTCGACAATGACCTTCTTGAAGCGGTAGATGAACTGGTCACGCCTCTCCTCGGGGAACTTCTCCTTGAAGTAGTTGCTGGTCTTGTCGCGGTATTCCCTGGCAGTGTCCTTGTGCTTCTCGGGAATCTTGGAGAGCAGAGCAGCCTTTTGCTCCTGGGCCTTGCGGGCGACTTGGTCCTGGCTCTGGGCAGAGGTGGGGTCGTTGGGGTCAATGCCGTTGGCGGCCTCCTTGGCTCGCTGGGCAGCAGCGGCCTTTTCAGCCTCGCGCTCCTGCCTCTCGGCCTCCTTGAGCTCGGGGGACTTGGACTTGAGTGCCTCGGGGATGTCATCGTGGAACTCGTTGGCCGGGGCGGGGTGGTCGACGGTGGCCAACCTCTCCTCGTCGGGGCGGGCCAAGTCGCCGGCCTTGGAGGCAGCGTCGGCAAAGACGTCGCGTCCAATGAGACCAGCGTCCTCGATCAACTTGCGGAACTCGCCGTTGCGGAGGAAGAGCTTGATGATCGTCTGGAAGGCCTCACCGGCGGTCTCGGCGTCCTTGCGGGCCTCCTCCTTACCGACGGGGGTGCTGACGTTTGCGTTGCCAGCTACCTCGGCCTTGCGGGAAGCAAAGAGGAAGTTCTGGAGCTCCTCGCCGGAGTTCTTTTGCAGGACCATCTGGCGAGACGTCTCGATGATGGCGCGGAAGTCCTCGACGAGCTTCCTGCCGTCAGGCGAGAGGTCGTCGAGGTTGACGGGGCTGTTGCGCTGGACATATTGAAGAGTCTCGTCGATCTGCTTGTTGTCGGGGTATTTGCCTTCACGGAATGCTTGGATCACGCCAAAGAAGCGAATCTGCGGAGAGGCGCGTGGAGTGGATGCGAGGTCAGCCGTCAAGTTACACGGGTGCACGATGATAATTGTTCATCGCTCGGTCGACTCACCTTGCGGTCAACATCCTCCTTCTTCTGCTTGGTGCTGAATGCCTGGGTGACGGCGTTCTTGGGCGGCGCCTCGCTGACCTTGGAAACGGCAGCGGGTACACTCGACATTTTGAACTACAGAAGGCGTGTGCGGTGGGTGTGTATGGATGGTAGTGGTGCAGTGGAAGTCACCTGGTATCTCGAATCAGAGAGTGTGTAAGAGAATAATAACGAGGGAAGTTGTCGCTGTTGTGAGCCTT
This sequence comes from Quambalaria eucalypti, assembly GCA_004016185.1. Taxonomy (NCBI): domain Eukaryota; kingdom Fungi; phylum Basidiomycota; class Exobasidiomycetes; order Microstromatales; family Quambalariaceae; genus Quambalaria; species Quambalaria eucalypti. Next base: position 4,169 of record RRYC01000185.1, read on the forward strand.
GCGAGGGGCTGATTATGCGCTGAGAGAAGTCGCGGGGATATAGAGCACTCGGGAGTGGCTGTGGTATGGTATCTGCCAGAGTACAAGACAGAGAATGGGTAAAGAAGAAGAAAGAAAAGGGGCGGGAAGGGGCGGACGCCGTTGGGGCATCGCTGCTAATATACCCCGACGCTGGGGCGAGGCGATGTGAGCGGGAGCAGCGCAGGGACGAGCGTCGATCGGGGCAGAGCGGCAGAGGGTGCACAGCGGCGAGTGCACAGCGAGTGCACAGCGGATGCAGTCAGACAGACCCGCGTCTGATCCATGCGGACGGATGGACGATGAACAAGGGGGTTGCCGAGACCACACGCAGTGCAGGCGGGCGAGCTGGCTGGCGGGCTGGCTGGCTAAGCGAGACGGCCGCTTGTTCCTCTCTCTTCTCGTCTCCTCGCGGCCTCCACTTGGGCATCTCACCTGCAGCCCAGGCGAGGTCGTGATGGTTGGTTACATTGCACCCTCAAAGGGGAAAATCTTCGTTGCAGGGGCGGGCGGGCAGGCATGGGGCGGCGGTGCGTCGGAGTGCGGAATCGAGGAAGAAACAAGAAAGAGGCGGGACCTGTTTGAATGCGGGCGAGCTGCGTGTGATGCGATCTGAGCTCATCGACGGCTCCAATCAGCGATGGGAGCAAGCATCAGCGCACTGCATTCGTTGGAGTGGGGGAGACGCCGGGTGACGACGACGGCGAACAACCCTTCTTCGTTCGCACGGCGCACGACGCACGACGCACGACCCTACAGCAACGACAGCCAGAACAGTATGACTGGACGGACGCATGCACGCATACGCATGCACGCAGGCGGCGGGACGGTACGCAGTGCAGTGTGAACCAGAGCGGCGACCAAGAATGTTGTTGTAGGCAGCCGGTCAGGCGCTGTAGGCTAGGCAGGCAGGCAGGCAGGCAGGCAGGCAGGGTCCACTCATTGTCCACAGGCCGGACCCCGCGGCCATTCGCACTGGATTCCATGTAGAACCACTTCGCTTAGCAGCGGGATGACGTAACGACGGATGCGGTGAGCTAGGGCAAGCGCGAGCAAAAGGAAGAAAAAAAAAAAAAAGACCCGTGTCCGCGTGCCGCACGCGACGGCAGCGGACCGCGGGCACTGGAGCCCTCAACGCGTTGCCATCGCGTCATGGCGCGAGGAGGAGGGGGAGGAAGGTTGGTTGGTTAGTTGTGCGTGTGAAGCCTCACGGCCTGCTGACGCCATTCCCTGCCCCAGGCGCCCCGTCCGGCTCCCCTGCTTACAACATTCACAGAAACGCTGGCGGGGGAGAGCAACGGGATGCCCGTATCACAGCCCGCGCTTGCCCTCACCGACGCATGTGATCATTCGAGGCCCATCCCCCAAATCTGGATACCCTACAATATGTACGATCTTCTGCTGCAAAGGCTAAGTAGGCGCGATTTGCCACGCGAGTCGTTTCGTCGCCGCGCATGCCGTTGCGTCATTCCCAAGTCGGTTTGGTTTGGTTTCGTCTGCGTTTCATGGACCTCGCTGGGATCGCCGACTGGTTCCAGTGGAGTGGAAAGAGCAGCGGTGTTTGGCGCCCTCGCTCCCTCGCTACGAAGGCCGTGCGCTGAGCCTATTCGCAGCACGCGGCCGGGCAGTGCAACCCCACATCAAGACTGGGGCACAAAAGTCTAGAACCCAGCCAATTTCGATTCGATGCGGTGCGTCAGTCATCATCCAACACCGCATTGGAAAAAACTTGATGTGAATCAGCGCCAAGGTCTGCTGGATTCAAGGTACCAAAGCCCCATCGCGGCTGTCTGCAATCCACACGCACATGCCATCAATAAGTTCCAGTATCCGCTTTTGTTTGCTTCGACTTGCCTGCTTGCTTGCAAACATGTCGCTCGCTCGCTCGCCCCCTTCTTTATTGGGGAGGCACGAATGTGCTCCGTGAATCACCCACTCGCCTCCACAAGCCGAATCGGACCATGCCCTCGGCGTGGCCACCTCCCACAGTTTCACATTCACATACCTCGAGTCCGCGGCATCCGGCTCGGTCTCCGCCTCACTGCCCCGACCGCGCCCAGACCCTTGAGCTCTAAAGTGACTCGGCTCATCATCTGGCAGACCGCGGCGACGAGTCTCGCATCGGAACTGCCTTGTTCCGGTCATTGTCTTGAACAGGGGGAGACCAACAGAACACGCTGACACCGACAGAGGCTGCGGCTCTGTTTTGAGAGATTGCCGTCGGTGCAGACATCTCGAGGAAAATGTTCGCAGTTGTTTCCCCCTTCCTGAACAACAACGTCTTACCCACTCAGGAAGCATATAGCGGCAAGCAGGCAAGAGATGCCACGGAAGCATACGGTGCCAGGCAGTCAAGAAACGAGTCCCCGAATTCACTCCGACGATTTATACATGTGAACAAACTTATGTGCTAGATACAATTCGGTGGCGGTGGCGGTGGCGGAACAGGGGTAAGAGACGGTGGAAAGGAAAAAGCATGGCTGCCTTGCAGGCCAGGCTAATATATGGCTGTTGCACAGTCTCAGGATGGAGAGAAGTGGTGCTCATCCTGCTGAGCGGGTTGACAACCCAATGAATGGTCGCTCGTCTGAACGTCGAACAATCGTTAACGTCCCACTACATGAGCTTTTCTTGCCTCTAAGCCGTAGGAGCTGGAGCCGGAGCCCGAGGGTCCAGGGTGCGTGGAGGGAGGCGGTGACCAGGAGGAATAGGCTTGCCCTTTTCGTGACTACCGAAACGAAAGTGCCCTGGCTCCTCGGGCGCAATATCGCCCCTACGCTCTGCCGCAGCATCCAGGGTGCGTGGGTGGATAGGGACTCCAGGCGAAGGGGGCGTAGCGACATATTCAGCCGGGGCAGGGTCACGGCGCGCTGGTGCGGCAGTGGGCACGGCACGCTCCTCGATTGGCCCGGGCTTCCCTCCGATCTATTCCGCTTCAAGTCTGGGTGGGACGATGTCGCTCTGACCGGACTCCGAAAGAGGGCCGTGCTAGTTGGGCCAACGAAGTCTACGACTCTACGACAGAACTCGCCTCCCCGCACGAGAAGGACTCCTCGGAGCCGAGACCGCGTCGAACAATTTTGGTATTCGGCGGCACGGACGCCTTGATTTACCAATTGCCAAGACTGATGAAATGAGGCAGACCGTTGAAAGAAAGCTGCCGGAGAATAAATGTCCTATTGAAATCTTCCTCCAGCGGTACAGATCTTACTCTTCCCGACCAGTCGTACGGCACAGGACGAGACGAGCAGGTGCCACAAGCGGCAAGACGCGGTCGAATCATATTTCTCCGTCTGTACCCCAGCAGACCTCGTTCAATTTGGCCTCTTCGAATTCGGAGCCGTGTATGCGGTACATACAGCGGGTGACTCGCATCCTTGAGACTGTAGCAGAGATCAACATCGAGACTCGTCCTCTGGCGTAGGCGTACCGGCATCATCATGTCGGCGAATAGCGCCAGTGCCGCACCGGCCACGGCGACCGCGGCGACCGACGTCTTCATCTCTGCCCCAGTCAATCGCTCCTCGCATGCTGCCGACTGGACGGCCATCGAAGTTGCAACTGCTACAATTGATGGAGATTCATGGAAATCATGTCGCACCTCGAATGTATCCGTCCTAGCGTACGCCTCGAATCGAAGCATAGCCGTGGCGTACGACATTGGTGTAAGTCCGGGCGGGCGCTCGATGTATGCTCATTGAATCGCCCACTGATCACCATGCCTCCTCTATTTCCCGACCACTAGGAAGCAGAATCTTGCCATCGCGGATTGTCGCAGCTGCTGTCAACGCCCTTTTCCACCCCGGTGACCACGCTCAAGTTCTTCCGTACCGGGATTGCTGGCCTGATTGCCCTTGTAGCCGGCGCAGGTCACGGTCGGGCATGCATCTGGATCGGCCAAGGCTCAAATGCCGATGCAGCATTATCGAAAGAAGCATCAGATCTCTGGAAACCTGTGAAATGGCGGGATCCCATTTCTTTCAACGTCAAAGAGTTGTCCGGGACGGTCCAGGCGCTCGGCGTGCACAGGCCAAGGTTGGAGGTGGAGGGGCACCCACACAACGATAATGCCTATCTGGCTGTGGGTACCTCTGATGGTTCCATCAGTATCTGGAAGCTACCGCTGTCAGCGCTTGCCGAGTCCGATCCTTCAGCTCAGACGCCTCAGCTGCTGCAGATCATTGGCACCGACAAGGCTGGCTTGGGAGGAGCGCTGCCCCTCGACATAGCGCTAGCCTCCTTGCCTGATGGAGACAAAGGCGGCGAGGCGCCTGTCCTCATGACCACGGCTAGCACAGACAGAAAGATCGTCTTCTGGCTCAAGGACGCGGGCCAGGAAACCTTCCAAAAGGTCCTCACCTTGCCTGGCCACGATGACTGGGTCCGCTCCCTGGACTTCTCGGCGCCGTTTTGGCCGTCCGAGACCTCAGTTCCAGAGGATCTCTCAGGTCCCTCACCTCGACAGCTAGTGCTTGCCAGCGGCAGTCAAGACGGGTCAGTCCGACTCTGGAGGATCCGCAGCCACGCGGCGCAGAGCCAAGGAGACAAGGGAGGCGAGGCTGGCGCCGATGCATTCGATCAGCTGGCGAAACAAGTCGAGGACGAAGCAGGTCAGCAGGGCGGTCAAACCGGGAAATCCCTTTCAAACAAGACGCACATCGTCGAAGCTGCAAACGGCCCATGGGCCATCACATTCGATGCGCTCTTGACCGGACACGAGTCATGGGTCACTGGCGTGCGCTGGCAACCTCCACGTCTTGCCGCGGAAGGGCAATGTGACCAGCCTGCGGCACTGCTTTCCGCAAGCACAGATAACAGTGTCATTCTGTGGACGCCCTCGAGCGGGAACAACGCCTTGACCGACACTCGCCGCATCTACTACCCTTCGCTGTCCACAAAGGAAGCCTCGTCTTCCCTTTGGTTGCCCTCTCGGAGGTTCGGAGAACTAGGCGTGGCCGGTGCAGGCGCACTCGGCATGTTCGGAGCTCTGTGGAGCCCCAAGTGGCACCTGCCGGATGACGAAGCTCGACAATTGATCCTGTCGCATGCATGGGCGGGCGCTGCCCACCTGTATGGCTTCGATGGGTTCAAGTGGGAGAGCACACCCGCCATTACGGGTCATGGTCTTGCAGTCAAGAGTGCCCGGTGGGCACCACGCGGAGACTGGTTCCTGACGGCGAGCTTGGACCGCACAGCACGCTTGTTTGGGCAGCATGTACGCAACAAGCTCGCCACCTGGCACGAGCTCGCTCGGCCCCAGACGCACGGATACGACATCAGCGCTGCTGCTTGGCTGGACGACCTCAGCTTCGCCAGTGCCGCAGACGAAAAGGTCGCACGGATCTTTGCCGCCCCGCAAAGCTTTGTCGAAAGCGCAAGGCAGCTCGGCGCTCTTCGTCAGAGAGCAGCAGGTAAGCCAAAGCGCAACGTTCTGGCATTGAATCTACCCACTGCGGACCATTTGCGGAACCCGAAGCACCTGCAAGCACCCATCGAGACGGCAACAAAGATTACTTCCACTTCGAGACATAAGCATCTATACATCCTGTTATGCTCGCCGCTCTTCGATGCATTCTGTAGCGAGGAGCAGAATGCCAACGTGCAACTTTCCTTCGACGACGTTGAGGGCCTGCTCCGCTGGTGCTACGCGCAGGCTTGGGCCACGGCAGTGAAAGAGGGCGATTTGCTGCTTGACATCGATGTCCTACTCGTCGGAGACGGCAGCGCCCCGCGGGTGGTCCGGGAGTTGGGGAGCGAGGAGTCGGGCGCAGAGTTCCTCTGGGCTGTCAAAGGTACGTGCACGCCGCGGAGCCGGTTGAGAATAGAGACCATATTGCTGACGTAGATGCGAGCGTCCTTCTTCACACGTCGCAGAGCAATCGTCGATGCTCCCCTTTCTTCTCTCTCAGAGGCCTCGTCCAGGCTCTACCCTTACCCCGGAGTTTCTTCGGCCCAGCTGCCCAGCTGAGCCTCTCAAATCCGAGGATAGTTCTGATTCGCAACTATCTTTCCCGCGTCAGCGCGTCATTGCCCTGGGTGGGACATTCGACCACTTGCATGTCGGGCACAAGATCCTCCTCAGCATGGCTGCCTTGATCGCTCGAGAGAAGATCATCGTCGGCGTCACTGGCGATGTCATGCTGGCCAAGAAGAGCAACGCACATCTCCTCGAGCCCCTCGAGGAGCGCATCGCGGCTGTCAAGCAATTCATCACAACGCTACGCAGCACCATGCCGCCGCTGAAGCAAGACGTTGTCGAGCTGGCCGATGTCTGCGGCCCTGCCGGCTCAGAAGCAGATCTGCAGGCACTCTTGGTGACAGAAGAGACGGTTTCCGGCGCAGACACCATTGCCAAGGTCCGAAGCGAGCGGGACCTCCCAGCGCTTGAGCGCTACGTCATTGGTGTTCTGGGTGCAAGTGGAGAGACGGATGTCAAGGGCGATGCGGCTGAACTCGCCGCGGCCAAAATCGGGAGTACTGCCATTAGGAAGTGGCTCGCGGAACGGCCACCGGCCTTGCAAGCTCGCGCGAGGCGGAGAAACAAGGCGCGATATGGGCTCGTCTCATCGAACGGCAGCGGCGGCGACGGCGACGCCACGGCTAGGCCGCGCCCGATGGCTGCCAGTGTCCCAGCCTTGGGTCTGTCGAATCGTGCCGTCTTCGAAGGGCAGGCTCAGCAACCCGAAGTCAACGAGTTGGGACGGACCTTGCCTGCTCAGTCTGATGTACCCGTCTCCGGCAGTGCATTTACGCGACCGCCCGTCGAAGAGGAGTTGCTGGTGTCGACGCTGTGGCCCGAGCTAGACAAGCTCTACGGCCACGGGTACGAGCTGCATGCCATTGACGCGAGTCCGGACGATGCAGGCCGCCTCGTAGCGACGAGCTGCAAGTCGACGACGCCTGAGCACGCAGTCGTCCGGGTGTACGACCGCCTGGACAACTGGAAGGAGGTGGGCGTCCTGGCTGGGCACAGCCTGACGATTACACGCATCCGCTTCAGCCCAAGTGGGAAGTGGGTGCTGACCGTGTCGCGTGATCGCTCCTGGCGGCTGCATCGGCGGAGGATCTCCAGCGCCAGCGAGGACGCCAAAGTGAGTCTCTTCCCTGTACTTCACAAGGACGCGGCCCACGCGCGCATCATCTGGGATGCAGCCTGGGCGGACGATTCCCGCACGTTTGCGACGGCCTCGCGAGACAAGAGCGTCAAAGTCTGGCGGCTGAACTCGGCGATGACAGCACTGAGCGCCGCAGGATCAGCAGCAGACATCCCATCCGCAGAAGAGGCATTCTCCCTCGTAGCGTCTGTCAGTAGACTAGCAGAGGCAGCGACCGCCGTGGCGTTTGACGTGCGGGACCGCCTCGCCGTGGGACTGGAGAATGGCGATGTACTGGTGTACCAGCTAGAGGACGCGGAGCTCCGCCTGGTGGTTTCCCTCAAGCGGCACCATGCAGCCGCTGTGAATGAGCTTGCGTGGAAGCCCCCTTCTGCGGAGGACGGGGCAGAGGAGGAGCGAGTGGAGAATGGCGAAGGGCTGCTCTTGTCTGCGGGAGATGACGGTGCTGTGAGACTGGTCAGGATCGGGTGAGAGAGGCGGCCAACGGTGGATCTTGGATGAGGAAGCAAGAAATCTGAATGGACATGTGTTTGTTTTGCAACTGCACAATGACTGGATACTTCACATTCGACCATGGTCACCACTGGGCACGCTCAGAAGTGCTGGTATTGAAACAAGCGAGGGAAAAAAAATGCAATGGTACAGGGGGAAGAGAGGAGCAGGGACGTCCAATGGCATTCTAGTAGGCGACATCGATCCATGCAATCAAATCAAGCCTTGACAGCGGGTGCCGTGGACGGTGCCGAGGGTGCGGCTTGCTGGAGGAGACGGGAGAGGTCCGAGAGGTCCGTCTCTTCGCGGACGACGCCGGCAGACTTGACGACGTTGTCCTTGTTGACGGGGACTTCGACGACGTCGCCCTTTGCCGTCCAGCCGGCTGCGACGGGCTTGGACAGGAAGCTGTCAAGCTCGCTCACTGTAGGGAATGGCATGGGAGAGAAGAGAGAGTATGAGTGGGTGGGAGGTCAGTCAGCGGCTAAAGTTGACGGGAAAAAGGGTGGCGCTGAGACGTGGGACGCACCTTCCAGACCAAGGTACCGCGACAGCCTGGCCTTGCTGATGCTCTTGAATGCGCCACTGGTGCCGTTGAGAACGACGTTCCTGACGCCATCCTCGAAGCCATCGATTGAGTCGAGGACATCGCTTCGCAAGTCGTCGAACTCGGAAGAGCGGAGCGTCGTCCAAAAGGTTGGGTACCGCGAGGAGCTGAGAAGCGTGGCTAGTTGGTGCAGCTTGACAATGGTGGGGTCTGTGAGGATGCCTGCCGATGGCTGCGATGCTGCGGCGGCGGCGGGTGCGCTCGACGATGCTTCTGCGTTGTCTGCAGCCGTCTCCGAGGCTGCGTCACCTGCGTCGGCAGAGCTGGATCCCTTGGGGGGGAGAATGGATACAGGTGCCTCGCCAAGGAGACCCAAGCAGAGGTTGAAGTCGGGGGAAGGGATGGCGTGAAGAGACTTGGCGAGGAGAGACACGACGGAGGGGTACGAGAAGGTCGTCGGGTTGAATTGGTAGCTGCAAGCGACAGAGTTGGAGTGGAGTCAAGTCAGCGACAGTTCGTCGACCCAATCTGACAAACCACACCCCTTTTCTTCGCCCTCCCTGGGAAAGAATCAGATAGAGCTAATAAACGGCATCTCATCCGCGCCAAGTCTGCTTCAAAGACGAGCGCATCGACTAATACATGCTTTTTGTGGTTTGATTGTATCATCACATTGGGGTTTAAGAGTGGGGGTTCGCGCATCTACTCACAGCTTCAAGACGGCGAGTGCCGCCATGCAGTCCCAGTCGTACTCGCCCTTGAGCTGGGCCTCGATGTAGTCGTGCAAGAGGGGCAGGTTGTGGGGGTTGTAGCGGTCGACGCCGGAGATGAGTGCCTCGATGGACTCGGGGCGTGTAGAGGGGTTGTACCTGGACATTTTGGCGGGTGTGTGTGTATGTGTGGAGGTAGTAATGATGCGATGCAATGTGATTGGGTACAGTGTATTGGATTGGAAGAGGGCTGGCTTGATCCTCGACGATGCAGTCAATCCACTGAGCCGTCGTGGCTTGCAAGCGGAAGTCGCTTCCCTTTGACACGCGGGTGAGAAGAAAGGCGGGGCGGGTTCAGCGAGGCAGGCAGACAGGCAGGCAGGCAGGCCGCGAGTCACGTGACGCATTGACTTGCCGAGGTCGCACTAGTCGAACACGCCCTGCCCAAAATTATTGGCAAAGTGATTGACTGACTTGCCGGGCGAGAAACGAAGGAATGCAAGGCAAGGCAAGCAAATTGGGTGGGTGGGTAGCATTGACTTTCATAGGATCCCATTCAGATTCACCTTTGAGTCCAGTCAAGATACGAAGAAGCGGTCACTCATAGCATCGCAGCTCGAGAAAAAGACGATTCTCTCACCACCTACCTTCCAACCCCACCACACCGCCAAAATGGGCAAGAAGGCTCAACCCAAGCCCCAGACCCAGCCATCCTTTGACAAAGAGCTCGACGCCCTCTTTGCCAATGCCAACACAAAGCCCGCATATTCGGCGCCGGTTGTGCAGTCGAAGCGCAAGAGGGAGGAAGTAGCAGTAGTGGCAGCAACGGCGGCAGCAGCAGCAGCATCAGTCAAGGGAAAGAAGGCCAAGGTAGACGCAGTCGAGAGCCCAGAGCGGGAGTCTTCCGACTCGTCTTCGGATGAGGCATCTGGAAGTGCAGACGACAATGCATCCGAAGACGACGACGAAGAAGACGAGGAAGAGGAAGAAGGCTCAATTGACCTGTCAGACATCGAAAAGGAGCTCGCAGAGCAAGGCCTGGCTCGCGGATCGGACGACGAGGAGGAAGAGCTAGCCTCCCAGGAGGAAGAGCCAGCCGACGAGTCACAAGAGGAGTACACCGCAGAGAGGTGGGGAGCATCAGACGAAGAGTCTGGTCCACCGCAACACGAATCTCTTGGCAGCTCACGTGCTGAACAGCGTATCCGGAGGAAATTGGAGCAAAGGGAGGCGGAATCAAAGGATGTCAGGGACCAGCGGACACTCTTCTTGGGTAATGTGCCCATCGCATGCGTACAAAGTACAGTGAGCATCTCAAGCGGGGTTCATCGGCTCGACTTCCTCATCCAGGCAGCATACATCGTCCACAGAACTCTTGCTGACCTTGGCCCCTCTGCCCTCGACCACCACAGAAACTCACCAAGGCCCTGCAACGGCACATCGTTGCCCTCTCTCCTTACCCCTCGATCACCCACATCGAAGCTCTGCGCTACCGTTCCGTCGCATTCTCTGTACCCACTGCCGACTATGCGGCAGAGTCTGGCGCTGATGCTGCCGCCAATGAAAAGCGCAGGGCCCGTGCCAGGGCGTTCAAGAATGCCCTCGATGTCGCAGAAGGTGCCGACAAGAATGGAAAGCCCTACTTGAACTCGAAGCAGAAGCGCAAGGTCGCTTACATCAACCAGGAGATCAACGACAAGGCAAAGAGCGTCAACGCATACGTGACGCTCAAGAAGTTCACCGACAGGGACCTTGCCAAGCTCAAGGATCTCCCCGGATCCAGCGACGAGAGGGTGGGTCGTCTTACCGAGCCCATCCTTGCGGCATTGACAGCAGCAAAAGTAGATGAGACTCTCTTCGAAGGGCGTCATCTACGAGGCGACTTGGCCAAACCCCTCTCCTTGGATGCACTCGTCGCTGCCGGCTTGGAGAAGCTCGTTGCCTCTGCTTCGACGTCGGACGCTCTCACGCGCATTCTGAGCGGAGGTACAGGCAGCAAGGAGGACAAGAGCCGGACGCTCTTCGTCGGCAACCTCGACTTTGAAGCCGACGAAGAAGATTTACGAGCCATGCTCGAGGGCGTCCTCCGTCGAGAGCGCGGCAACCCGCCTTCCCGTGAAGGTGTCCTGGGCAAGGAGATTGCCTCGCTCCCACCCTTTGAGGCTGCCAGCTCCGAGGCCGTCGTTGCCCAAGGTGCTCCTTCGTGGGTCCAATCCGTCCGCATCGTCCGTGATGCCGCTACACAGCTCGGCAAGGGCATTGCCTATGTCAAGTTCCACGATGAGATCTGCGTCGACGAGCTCATGGCCGTCTGGGAGGCAGACGAGGCCTTCTTGGCTGCACGCAAGCCGGGAAGCAGGAGCAAGGAGGACGGGCTCAAGGAAGATGGCAGCAGGAAGAACTTCCAGCGCACCATCAAGCTCAATAAGCGCGGACTGCGGCTCGCGCGGTGCAAAACGGCGCCGGGCTCACACGGCCATGGTGGTGCTGGCGTACACACGCCCAAGAAGTCCAGGGCGCCTCCCTCCGACGGTGATGTCCTCGACTCGCGTACTCGCTCAGCTGGTGCACCCACACCGGGCGGCTCCTCGCCCTCGGCTCGCCGCACAAGAGGCGACCACCTCCGCGGACAGCAGCAGCAGTCTTCCCCCTCACGCAGGCCCAGCACCACCGCCGCCGCTGGAGGAGCGGCACCGCCCGTGCTGGCCCCACGCAAGGACAAGAGCGCCGGTACGGCCGCTGCCGCCGCATCTAGCAACAGCGGGACAGGCGCCGTCCCCAACCCGGGCCCGAAATTCGCTCGTTCCGAGGCAGAGCAGGCGCGTCTTGCGCTTAAGCGCAGCGACCCTGATAGGCAGGCTCGCCGCGCTGCGAAGAAGGAGAGGAAGCGCTCGGAGCTGAAGCTCAAGGCTAAGATGGGGTCTGACGCAAATGCAAAGGGCAAGGTGGACCTGAAAGTCGGGAAGAAGCGCGCAGATAGGGCGGCGGGTGGGGGCAAGTTTGGTGGCAAGGGGAATAAGCCCAATAGGCCTGTCAAGGGCAAGAAGTGAGGAGGCCGTCTTCTCCGGCGCGAGGCCGTGGACATGCAGTATCTATAGGACGAGAATGAGAACACATGCGCATTGTACAAAGATCGGCTATGATACACGTCTGAACGTCAACGAAGGCCCACGCCGTCACTCGGCTCGACACTTTACCGCCCCAGCCCCGTACCCCTTACAAGCCAGCTCTCCTTTTCCTCTACCTTTTTATCGCCGTCTGCCTGTATACCGTATATGCTAGCCAGGGCTTTACTCATGGGCTTGCTCTTTGCCTGCTTGGCGGCGAGCGCGGCTATGCGATTGGCAGAAGCAGTCGCCGCCGAGGGAGGAGAGGAAGCGCGGGTGTTGGGTGCTGCTGCTGCTGCTGCTGCTGCTGTGTCGTGACTGCTCGGACTGGGACGCTTTTGCTTCTTCCCGGTTGCGCCACTGTCCACGCCCTCCTCTCGACTGCGCTTCGGCGCGCCGGCCCCCATGCCGGAGTCGTCTATCGCAGACGACTTTGACTTTGATGTTGACTTTTGAGCAGCACTCTCTTCCCTTCGTTTGGTCATGGCAGCACGGAGGACTTCCTCCTCTGCCTCGGAAGGGTTCAAGAGGATGACGTCCCCGACGTTATCGGGGTCTTGCGCCGCAGCGCCATTCTTGCCGAGCAGGGAGCCGACCTGGAAAGGCGTGGACGTAATGGGGCATTCGAACGTCGTCGTCATTGTTGTCGGGGACGACTTCGTTGCGGTGGATGTGGATGTGGACGCCTCGGAGATGATGGCCTTGAGGCCGCTCTCGCTCATGACTGCACCTGAAGTGCGGATAAAGACGAAGCGGTGGGAGCCGTTCATGGGCTTGCCAGTCAAGGTACAGTGGAACCGAGATGAGCCTTCTTCCGCGTCTGCGTTGTCTGATTTGCCCGCAGCAGTATTGGCGCTGAGTTTTAGCTCTGTCATATCCTGTGAGGAGGGTGGAGACGGAGGGTTGGGGGAGGGAGGGTATGAGCAAAGCATACAGGCAACGATTGGGGAACGTGCGACACTGCTCACTGACCTTGAGCCCCTTGACGTGCGGGATCCCACCCTTATCCTGCGCAGGCTTGATCCCATTGACCTTCCTGTCAATCAGCCAGCTGACGACGGCCTCTTTATTGTAGAGTCTACCCAGGCCATCGGCAACAATGGGCTCGCGCAAGGGCTGACGCGAGAGGTGGCAAAGTGTCCAGCGGGCGCGTCGTGCAGCGGCAGGGTCGACCTTGGATGGACCGGCCTTGACCTTGACGAGCTCGTCCCGCCGAGCGATGGACCCTCCGTCGTTTCCCATGGTTGGCGCAGGGTGGTGTGAGAGAGGTCAGTTGCTGCTTGAGGTAAGGGAGCGCAGTGGAATGCAGTGGCTGCTTCTCGAGCCCAGTGGCACTTGGTAGCATGCTCTCTCCGCTCCGTGCTTGTCGCAACTATACTCCGTTCCGATGAATTTCGGAGCCGCGGCTTCTCTCGCGTAGGTGCAGGGCGGCGGCGCAAGTAGGGTGTGGAGGCTTGGAGAAGCTTCTGGGCGATTCGAGTACGGCCTGGCGCAGCGGCAGGGCGGGCGGAAGAGCGGAGCATGGGGTGAGCATGGGCACGGCAAGGCATGGCATGGCGCACGGACTGCCGATACCCCCAGGCGAGGCTTGGGGACGAGGCCGTCAAGGGGGCAAGCATTGTTTAGAAGCAAAGCCTTCTCAACCTTTCGCATCCACATCGCAGTCCATCTTGCACCACCAATTTACACGATTCAAGCTGAATATCAGGCGCACACACGCACACACGCACACACGCACACACGCACACGCATACACTCACGCACACAACTGCGACACTGTAAGCGGAAGCGCACACGGATCCTGTCCTAGACACTCTCTCATCGCAAGGGCATTCATTCGTCAACTCACGCAACCCACGCAACCCACGCAAACACGCAAACACGCAAACACAACCAAGTAACATCGCATTGATACGATTAGTCATTCACCATTCCTCGCAACAACAAAAGACGGCACTCCACGGACTCTTCTGAGCCACCTTCCAAGCACGCAAAAATGGGAAAGGACTACTACAAGGTGAGTGATGACGGCGCGCCTGGCCCGTTGCCGACAATAAGGAATGCTGACCAAATCCACTCTCCCCATCCGCGGACACCCAGCTACTCGGCCTAGACAAGAACGCATCGGAGGAAGACATCAAAAAGGCATACAAGAAGGCCGCACTCAAATTCCACCCCGACCGCAACAAGGACAAGCCCGAAGAGGCGCACAAGAAGTTCCAAGAAGTCGGCGAGGCATTCGAGGTGCTCAGCGACAAGAATAAGCGCACCATCTACGACACATACGGTGAAGAAGGACTCAAAGGAGGCGGGGCCGCACCGGGAGGGGCAGGTGCAGGTGGCTTCCCCGGTGGCGCTGGCTTCGGCGGGGCCGGTGGCGGACCTAGCTTCTCTTTTAGCACCAGTGGGGGCGGACCGGGCGGATTCACGCCGTCTGACCCCAACGACATCTTTGCAAGCATCTTTGGCGCCATGGGCGGTGGCGGTGGCGGACCAGGTGGCTTCAGCTTCCAGACGGGCGGCGGCGGCGGCGGCGATCCCTTTGGCTCTGCCGGCTCGCGAACACGCCGCAAGGGTGGGGGAGGAATGCCCGGCATGGGCGGCATGGGCGGTATGCCTGGTGGTTTCGGTGGTATGCCAGGCATGGGTGGAATGGGTGGCGGGACGCCAGGTATGGGCGGCATGGGCGGAGGCGGCTTCAGTGATGGCGAGCCATCCAGCCCTGGAGCAAAGGCTCCGGACTTCGAAAAGCAAGTGCCCGTCTCGCTAGAAGACTTGTACAAGGGCGCCAAGAAGAAGCTCAAGGTCGGCCGCCGGACACTGAGCGGCGGAACAGAAGAGAAGATCTTGGAGGTGAACATCAAGCCTGGGTGGAAGGCCGGCACGAAAGTGCGCTTTGGCGGGCAGGGCAACGAGCAGCCCAGCGGCGCAGCACAGGACCTCGTCTTTGTCATTCAGGAGAAGCCACACACGACGTTCAAGCGCGAAGGAGATGACCTCCACACAACGCAGAACATCGACCTCATTGATGCGCTTGACCCGGCCAAGCCCGGCACACCGGGCTCCAAGCGCAGCATCACGACACTCGATGGTCGGACGATTAGCGCACCGCTGCCCAGCCCTGGCGTGGGGAGGACCACCATCGAATATGGCAAGACGACGAGGATCCCCGGTGAGGGAATGCCGATTAGCAAGAGTGGAGGAGCACGCAAGGGCGACTTGATCGTCGAGTGGAAGGTTGCCCTCCCCGAGAGGCTCACCGAGGAGCAGCGGCGCAAGGTGCGCGAAGCCTTGGCGGGTTGAAGGAAGTGGGCTGTACAGTCAAAGGTGGGATCCTTGTTGCAAGTTGTATATCCTGGAATTGTTGTAGCGTAACGCTGTATCCCAACACGAGACCATCGTCAATGTCAATGTCAATGTTCATTTCCCTGTCACCAGTCAACCTCCAGTCTCACAGTCAGTTTTTCCCCTATCCCTGCTCCTGTGCGCGACGCAACATCTCACACGGGCACCAAGACGTTCTCCCTTGCTGGCCACACGCCCTGCACCGCAACCGCAACCGCTACCAGACCGCTGGTAGGTCGAGGGTCCTGCCACTCCTCCCGCCGACGCTCGTCCTCCTGCTCCTGCAGACGATCTAGCTGCTGACGGATCTCGTCTTGTCGATGCGCTCCGTGTGTCACAACAGAGGCTAGACCTTGCGCCCGCAGCCGTGCAAGCTGACCGCTCACCCTGCTTGCAGAGATTCCCTCACGACACAGCGCCGTGAGGGTCTCCGCCTCGAGGTGTAGCATCTTGATGCCTAGCTCCCTCTTCTGGACGATTGTGCTCCCGCTTGTTCCGTCCACTGCGCTGCGAAGGACCGCGCTGGGTCCCCTTCCCGCAGTCTGCGCCTCCGAAGGGTCCCCTGTGCTCACATAGGCCTCGCAGGCATCGGAGAAGGGGGCCAAGAGGTGAAAGACTCTCTGCGCAGAGCTTGGAGGTCCAGAGGGGAAGCTGCTGGTGTCGATGCCGACGTTAGCCAAGAGTCCTAGCATTTCGGGACTGCGGTAGAACGACGGCGTTGGGCTCTCAACGAGCCGAGCGAAAGCGCGCAGAAGCGCCAGCAGTCGTGGCTCTTCTGGACGAAAATTGGGGTCGAGGTGGAACTTGCGGCGCGCAGCAGTCATGTTCGCCTGGACAATACAGCTGGTGGGACAGAGGAAAAGCCACCGGGAGGGAAACGAGATGGACGCTGACGAGTCGCCGTCGCTAGGGTAGCGGTGGTACTTGAGGGGCGTGACGAAGATGCCCGGCGCTTGCGGACGCGCATGTAGGACGATCTCCTGCGGTTCCGGCTCCTGCAGATATCGGTGCTGTATGCTAAAGCTGGACCAGTGACCTCTGTCGTCCTGCGAGTCTTCGGGCACGATCAGTGGAGTGTACTCGAACTTGATTCATGGGCAATGGAAAGAGCAGGAAACGGCAGGGCTCCATTTGTCAGCAGTTAGCCCTGACAGTCTTCGTTTGGTTCAAGTGTAGCATCGACTCACAATGCGCTGTCCACCACGGAGCTCCGAGGGCAGACAGTTGCGAGCCTCCTTGAGGTCCCACTTCCAATGCCCTTCCTTGTTGCGCTGCTCCTCGTGCATCAGCGACCTGATGAGCCCTCGGAGCATGCCGCGCATGTTTCCAGGCACCAACATCAGCTTAGAGCCGCCATTGCAGTCAAAAAGGGCATTGAAGCGATGAAGTGCCGGCAAGCAGTTTGTCAACTGTACCTTGTCCGCCGCACGCTTTACTGGGTCGGCTGAAAAAAGCCCGATTGCGATCATATGGCATACAAAGGCGATGTCCTTGCCATCACTATGTGGCACAATGTGCATCCTTTGCGCCGGCGGCATGCCCGTCAACGAGTCATACGAGTAGTCTCCTAGGAGCTTGTTGCGGACCTGGAGCTTCTCGAGTAGCTTGCGTTGGTCCTTGTTGAAGCGCGAGCGGGACTGCCACGCTTCGCGTAGCGCATCATGGTCACAGCGCATGATGGTCACAGTGCACACTTGACGTCGCTGCGGCGTCCGACTTTGTTGATGGGATTTCCGACGTAATATAGCTGGCAAGCCATGTTGGAGGTTGCGCGGACGTAGAAGTACGACGACGGCTTAGAGCGCCTTCGAGCAGGTTCAGTCATCTTTCTGCGCCAGACAATTGTTAGATTCCGTCGACACAATGGAGAGGTAGAAAAGCGGAAGCAACCTTAGGTGCCTCCACTGTGTAGCTAAGAGGGTGCTAAGGTCATACCACGGAAAGGCGAACGGCGTCAGGCGCGTCAGGCGGCATGTCCTTTGAGCGCGTGGCACGCGCGGACGGACGGGGCAGGGCGGATGCAATTCCAGTTGCAGTTGCAGTTGCAATTGTGCGGCCCTCGTGTTGATTTTGTCCTCGACGTCATTCGAATTCGCACGTCGAAACTACGACGGCCAGTACAATATTGTACGTGTACATACCCATCTCAATCCTCCCTCAACCCTGCGTGCGTTCCCCTTACCGTACGCCGATACACGATCCAATACAAATCCGCACCAACACGACGCGACGACGCGACGAGATTCTCGACGCGTTAGTGTTGGGACGACCTCATCCTCACCCTCATCGCTCACATTTGCCTGTGTTACTCACCTAGGCGAACGTCAAACACGCAGTCATCGCCGACGGCTCTGCCCTCGTAAAGAGCATCATTGGACTTCTCTGCGAACATATACGCAGCATACATCCTCGAACGAGCCCCATCCCCGTAATCGCGCAACGCGTCACACACCCACACCCACAAATGCCACCAGGAGGACGCTCATCATTCGGTGGAGGAGGAAGCGGCGGAGGAACGTTGCAGCGCCAGAAGAAGGGCAGGGCGTCGAGAGTTTCGAGGGGAGGCGATCCGGATGCGTCTAGTGAGTGTCGCCGAGTGCTGCGGTCGGGTCGTGTCATGTAGTGTCGCGTCAAGCAGGGAGCAGTTGCACTAACCCGTCACGTCAACTCCCACTTTCCCCTCGCCAACTCGCAGTTGGAGAACCCAGAAAACGGCGGTACAAACCCGGGACAGTAGCCCTTCGCGAGATCAAAAAGTATCAAAAGTCGACGGACCTGCTCATCGCCAAGCTCCCCTTTGCGCGCGTCGTCCGCGAGGTAGCACAGAACTTCATTACGACGAATTACGACGATGGGAGCGAGAGCGTTGGACTGAGGTGGCAGAGTAGTGCTATTCTCGCGCTGCAGGAGGCGACTGAGGCCTACTTGGTGCACTTGTTTGAGGATGCGTGAGTGCCGAGGCCAGGACGTGGGGGTTATATACGCTATGCGCTCTGCTGCCTGCCTGCCTGCCTGACTGACTGACAGGTACCCTTCCACCTCCCCGTGCTCCATCCGCGCAGGAACTTGTGCGCCATCCACGCAAAGCGAGTCACCATCATGCAGCGTGACATTCAGCTCGCTCGGCGCATTCGCGGGCACTGGGGAGGTATAGCGTAGCGGCGGGCACGGGCACGGACACGCAAGATTCCTTGCCAAGGAAAGGACGTGCGGTACAAGCCCTCCATGCCTCAAGTCTTCCTAAGGCAGCTGATACCTCAGTATCTCTCCGATCTGATCCGGCTCGATCCAATCTCTTATGTCACCCTACTCGCTCGCTCGCTCCCCCTCCCCTCTCTTACCACTTCCTCTGTATTCCACCAACTTCTTGTCCTATCATGATCCGCTATTTCCCCCTTTCCAAACCGTATGCCTGCCTGCCTCCAATCAAGTCCACACATTGTACACTTTCCTCCACCATGTGTGTGCGGCTCCACGGTGTGAGGACCACGTACACCCCGGGACAGAACCGCGGCCGAGAGGCCCCGTACTCCAGAGACGAGAGCCATCACGTCTACGTCACGAACAAAGCCAGTCTAGTAGGCATGTTGTATACGCATACACAGGAGCTGAACCTTGTTTACGCAACGGCATAGCAAGTGCAAAGAACTTGGCATTAAAAAACGTGCATGCAAGCGACTCCTTGGCGTCAGTCAGTCTATATCGATTCTCCCCACTGTACACTGCGCACCGCAGACACGCTAGCTACGCCCTCGCAGCAAGGACGTCCCTTCCCGTGCGCTTCGAAATGCGGTCCGAGAGCGTCTCGATGATTGTCCAGGTCATGCCGTGCGAGATGAAGCTCCTCAGCGCCGAGACGCCCAAGCCGCGGTATAACCGCAGGAAGCGCTTGACGAAGGTATCGCGCTTTGTATTGTCTGGCGGGGGGCGTTCCCTAAGGAGATGCATAAACAACTGGTAGCCCGTCAGCTGGCGAGGGTGGTTCGAAAGTGTCCGTTGTTGGACGTTCGTCTTGAGTAAGTCTACAGGGTAGACGATCAACCACGAGGCGATGCCTGCCGTGGAGCCCGATAGGAAGGACACGACGGGCCCAGGTACGCCAAAGAGGGAGCCGTTGCTCGAGCTGTGTCGGTTGACCAGGGCTCGTATTGTGTCGTAAGACCCAAAGTAGAGGGCTGTGCCCAGCGTGTCTCTCGTGAGATGCAGAGGAAACCCAATGTAGAAGCCCTTGATCCCACCGTGGTTCTTGGCAATGTCTGCTGCTGCTTGGAAGCCAGACCGCGCCTTGAATTTGGCCGGCGGCGACTTGGAGCCAGACGTAGACGAAGGCGATGAGCTTTGTGTACCTATCAGGCCGCGCTGGACTGCCGTCAGGTACTCTAATTGCCGCTGCACCTTGACCAGCTCAAAGGGTGCCGAGCCGCAGCTGCCACGACGAATAGAGGGGGTAGCCTGCGTCAGCGCAATATTCTCGCGGGGAAGCCATACAGCACGATGATAGCGCTGCCACCCACCTGATAATGACTCCACTTGTCGCTCCTCCTGCCATTCCGCTGAGGGCGACGTCCCTGAGTTTCGACTTGTCGGCAACGTAGTTTCGCTTGTGCAAGCCGTCCTTTGTGTTGACGTAGATGCTGAAGGAGGATGTCCGCACAAAGGAGATTGTGATGAGGGGGATAAAGACGCCTCGGAAGAAGCCGCCGATGCCCTCTTCCCGAAACACTGCCTTTGCGCAAGCCCATATCGAGGGGTAATACTTGACTTGTAGCCTCGATTTGAGGCTATCGAACTGTGAAGACGACGGGGAGTTTGGGGGCACAATGTACGTGGTCAGAAGGCAATTTGCGACCCATGTCTCGCAGCGACTACAGCCAACGTACCGGAAAGGAAGCCGATGTAGATATTAGAGATGCTGTTCCGGCTGTCCAAACCGTCCGGTAGTCTGGGGTGTGAAGGGGGAGCCAAGAGGGAGGAGGATGCGTTTATGAGCCGCTATTCTGCCCGACTGCCGTATCGCGTACACACTCACCCCACAGAAGCTGATCTACCTCCTCCTTTGTCATGCCTCTGATCTGGAGCTCATTCTTCTCCCCCCTCGACACGAGTGATGTCAAGTTCCAGCCGTCTATCCAGCTCTTGGCAGAGTGACTGTCCGACGGTTGCTGCGATGCTATACCCCCACCTGCTGCTGCTGCTGCGGCCGCTGACGTTCTTCCTAGTATGCCCCTGTTGCTGCTGCCAAGACCATCGTCGGCAGAGGGGCTGCTCGCTTGATTGGAGGTCCACAGGGAAGTGAAGGACCGCGACGAGCTCGACGACGGGTCTGAGGGCAGCGAAGTCGGAGCTGATGCGATTGGTGAAGACCAGTGGGCAGAGGAATGCGTGCTGCTGCTGCTGCTGCCGGACCGACTGGCGGAGAATGCGGAGAATGCTGCGTCTGCGAGAAGTGATTGCGTTGCATCCGAGACGACGGCAGCGGCCGCAAAGAAGGATTCCATTCCAGCGTTCGGGGCGGCAGCGACGGCAGCGACGGATAGCGGATGGCGGAGGGCGAGGTGGAGTGAGAAGAAGGCGGAAACGGAAGTGCAGAGGCGGTAAGTAGGGAGAGAGCGGAAGGAAAGGATGCGGCAGGAGGAGGAAAGAGTGGCCCGCGCGGCCAACCAATAAGCGGCTGGCAAAGCGTTTGGCGGCGGAAGGTTGCGATGTCGCAAGGCACCAGTAACGTAAGTAGAATCAGTCAAGATGATTCTGCCGACGACGAATGCTGACCACTCAGTCTCTCCAAGGTTGAAACCCAAAACGGTCCCGTCCCATTTGCCTGTTCACCCTCGGAAAGCGGCGTGCGTGCGTGCGAGCGTGCGTGCCTTGAGAGCTTCGGGGATCCCACGCGCCCGCGTGCCTGCCTGTCCGCCTGCCCGCCTGCCCGCCTTCCGCCGCCGCCGCCAAGTACCGTCATCGAGCCGAGCCGACTGCGTGGGTGGGTGGGTGGCCCTTCAGCAACGTGGGGCCCAGGCCGCACTCGTTGCGCACCGCGGGCGGGCGGGCTGAACGGGCAGAACGGAAGGGCCGCGTATAGTAACAGTCAGGTAATCGTGCCGCGGCCCAAGTCGGACGACCGGATCCGAGGCTACGCGCTCATTTGAATGAATGTTGATTCTAGCGAGTCGCGTCGAGGCGGCGGCCGTGCTTGAGCCCCTGAGTGTGTTTCTTTTGAACAATGCTCAAAAAGTGGAGAGAGAGAGAGAGAGGCTAGGCAGTGTTGGTTGGGCTGCCACGGCAGTGCAAGTGATCATCCACTGGATGAGTGAGTGGATGAGTGAATTGTGTGGGCCGAGTTGAATGGCGCACACACCACATGCACGCCAGAGCGGACCGACCTCCGCCTGCCGCATCTTGGGCGTCGCGGGGGCTGGCTTTGCACACGAGTCGGTTGTTGGTCCAAGATTCTACAGTGAGACCCTGGGGCAGGGGCGGGCGAGCAAGCAAGCAAGCAAGCAAGCCCCGCATGAGGCCCATCCACTGCAACACTGATTGAGGGCCAATCAACCCCCCGGCTTGCTCGACACGGAAGGCTGGCCGCCCAGGCGAGCGACTACCAATCGGAGCCAAACACGACCCGCTGAGCAACTTGCACACATACGCACTACTTACTTACTCACCGCACTCACCACACTCACCACACTCACCACACAACCAATCTATCAACTAAGAACTAACAATACGCCACACTTCCTTCCTTCCGTCCTCCCTCTCTTGAAACCCCTTCTTGCCCTTCTCTAAGCAACCCATCCATCATCCTATCCAACACCGCATTCACCACCAATACACCGCATCCAGCGACACATCCACTCTTGACAGCATTTACCACTCAACCTCCGCCACCCGCCACCCGCCACGATGGCGTCCGCCGCCACCCTCTCCTCGCCCAATGACAAGGCCAACACCGTCTTGTACTGCCGCACTTGTGGGGACTCCGTCTCTCTCGGTCAGCGCTGCAGGCATTGCGGGTCGCGGGGTCAGCCGCCCGTGCTGAACAACATGAACAGCCTTGCCCGTGCAAGAAAGGACCCTTGGAAGTCGAGGTACACGGCAGCCATTGCAGGTGACGAGAACCTCGACGACCAGGACCCAAATGCCGCCGCCTCCGAGAATCACGACCCACTGGCAGGTATGGGCACCTTGCGTGACCAGCATCGTCTCCAGGTCTCGTCCAACTCCTTCAATCGCACAAGCACCACGGCCTTTTCCATGGGCATCGGCATGCCAAGTTCCATCTCTCGCGACTTGCGGCCCAGCCCCACGCCCAGCCCAAGTACCTCGTGCGCTGATCGAGCTCCTCGTACCAGGGGCAGCGTCCTTCCAGCGACGCACTGTCCCGCCGCCGACGACGAGAGCGACTCCCTCGGCCCTCTACCCCCGCTCTCACCCGGTCGTTCTCACATGGCCCACAGCCCCTCGCAGCCCCTCATGGAGCACCCTACCACTGGCGGTCTCTCCAAGCTCTGCGGCAGCATCATCGAGCCCGAGTCCTCGCGTGCCAAAAAGGCCTGCGCTGGCTGCGGACTCGTCTTTGTGAGGGACACGACCATCTATGCGCCCCCTGCCAGTGCCGTCGCCAAGGCCCAGGCAGACCGCCTTGCCAATGGTGGCATTGCACCCCCTGGCTCGCTCAAGGACGATGACTTCTACTGCAGAGAGTGTTACATCCCCCGCTTCGCCCTCGGTACTTGCGCTTCGCCTGCATGCAGCAAGCCCGTACTGGGTACGACCAAGGAATATGGAGCCTACGTCAAGGCAGGCCCTGGCACAATCTACCACGGTACCTGCTTCCGCTGCCATGGCTGTGACAGGGGTGGAGGGAAGCCCCCACACGGAGATGGTACGCAGATCGTCCTCGACCTCCAAGGCAGGCCCTCGTGTGAGGACTGTTTCGGTGCCACTCCGAGGCGAAGAGAGGTGACGCCCGGACCAAGTCTGGCGACAGAGAAGCCCGGTCCTGGCAAGAGCGAGGGCGCCGGCGCGGTACCATGGGCTACTGCCGCGAACACTCGCAACTCACAGCCTGCACACTCTGCCCATCCTTCGACTGCGACGGCATTCAGTCCCACACTGGGCACCAACTTTTCTTCTGGCAGGGATGGCAGCAGCGGAGAGTTCAAGCAATTTGGCGTCGGTGCAGGCAGCTCTCGACCTGGACACTTCAAACGAGGCTCCTATTCGCAGACAGGCAACCCAAACGGTGATCGCAAAATGACTGCGACCATTGCAGAGCTCTCCCAGCGTTTTGGCAACCTTGCCACGCACCCGGCCGTCGCCGCCCAACCCTTGGCTCGCTCCGGCTCCAATGGCAATGGCGAAACGGCCAGTCTCTCCCGTTCTGGCTCCATCTCTCGCCCTTCGAGCAGGAACAGCGTCCGCGCCCCTCGTCCCAGGGCCGCCCACTTCTCCCGGCCGCCCTCTCCAGACAAGGCGGCGGCGTTTGATCTCGGTGCCTTTCGTTCGTCGTCGTCGGCAAGTTCGGGGCTTGCTCGCAGTGACTCTCGCTGCCGTATGGCCCCCACCGAGGACCAAGCCGTTCCCGCTCATACGCAACCCCTGACTGCGACGAGCACGGGGGACACTCGCAGCAAAGATGCGGGTAACGAGGGGCCCAGGACTCGAACGCTGAGTGGCTTCCCTTTGCCGCGCAACAGGCGCGAAGCAGAAGAGGCTGCCGAATCAGCTGCGGCCACCCGCATTCCGCTCAGTTCCACCACGACTGTGCCAGTCGGACCCGAGGTCCGCATCAAGACGGAGTCATCTCCCCGTACGAGCTCCAGTCTGTCACTGGGTGACGACTTCGGAGACTTGACTGGAAGCAGCAGCAGCAGCAGTGACGGAAATATTCGCTGTCTCGCCTGTGGAAAAGGTCCCTTTGACGGACCTAGCCAGGCAGCTGGCGACGCCGTCCTCGTCACGATCCCAGGCAAGGCACTGGACCAAGATGCCGCTGCTGCTGTGCGTCCTGTCCACCTGCACGCAGCCTGCTTCCGCTGTGCCGTCTGTGACGGTGCAATCAATTCCAAGGCCTTTGTGCGGCTGGACTCCGAGCACGAGCATACGGATACGCGCGAGGGCGCCATGCCTTCCTCGTCGTCATCGTCACTGCCGCGCTTCGCTCACCCCGCTTGCGCACCCCCCGTTGCACTCGCTCCCCGCACGCGGGAAAACTCCCCCTCGCCTACGCACAGTACGCCGCCAGGCTGGAGACAGTCCCACGGCGGAGCGGGACAGGCTCATCCTACCATGCGCAGCCTGCCGCGTCCCAGCGCGGGTGGGGCGAGGGAGTACGTTGCCGTACATTCTTTCATCCGACCAAGGGCCTCGCAAGCGGAGGCATCCTCTGCAGGCGCAGAATCGCCGCGTGCCGCCTCATCCCTCAAGGACGACGCCTTGCCATCCTCAGCATCGTCGCCAACCAGCCAGCGCGCCTCGACGTCCACGACAGCCCGCCCCTCTGCATCCACAGCAACCATCTCGAGCGGTGCCTCTCTCCGACAATTCAAAGCTAGCTGTGGCGCTGCGCCGCCCACGCGCTCGACGCTCAACGTCCACCGCCCAGGTAGCGGTAGCGGTGCGGGCGGGTCCAATCCCGCCGCAGGGATGTTCACGACCATTTCGCCCAGCCCGCGAGAAGCCTCTAGGATGGCAGAGGTGCAGAATGCCACGCCTTCTTCCTCCTCGGTCGGGCCCTCGCCTGCGCCTGCGCCCACGCCTCGCCCCGCCTTGGCTACGCAGCAGTCGTCGCACTCCAAGCCCCCCGCGCCCGCGCCCACACGCGGTTTCAGCCAATACGGCGGGATGCAGACCTGCTCGGGGTGTACCGGGCGGCTCACTTCGCTCGAGAGCGTCCCCGGCCCAGCCGGGACAGTATGGCACAAGAAGTGTCTTATCTGTCGGGCTCCTCCGGCGTCGGCTTCTTCTTCTTCTGCGGGAGGTGCTGCGCAGAGCGCAGCGAGGTGGACAAGGGAAAAGGAGAAGAACAAGGTCTGTGGGAAACAACTGGATAGTTACGCAAAGGTTCGGGCGGAAGATGGAGATGTGAGGTGCGCGAGCTGTTTCCGTGAAGGGAGGTGAGCGCGCCGCACCCTGCACTATAGTGCAGCACTGCAATTCTCCTTGGAGTGACCCCCTCCCTCCCTCCTCCCTCGTCAGTCAATCTTCCTCTTTCGCTCTTCGTTCATTCATCCCATCTTACGATGTCACCTCTACTCATGCTGCGTGCGCTCCCTTTCTACTCAACCTCATGGACATTTCCCTCATCGATTCGTCTTCCCTTCTGCCTCGCTATCGCTTCATCTGTTCTTGTTCCTGCGCCTGGACTGCGCGACGACCCTGGACCTTGACGGCCAGGCTGGGACCGACGCCGCGTTTCTCTGTCAATGTCTGCTTGAGCCCACTTGGCCTCCGGTCTGCCCTCCATCAATCAAACCAAATCAGCAATCAGCCCTGAAGGAATGCTCTGCTTGACGTTGAGATTGAGAGTGCGATGAGAGAGAAGAGAGATGAAAGAGTTTGAGTGTGAAAAGAACCTGACTTTTGACCGCCCGGCCATCCATTCCATCGACCCAATCCTTGCATCGATCGCATTCAACAACGCTATTTCGGCCGCGTGTTTCCGACCCGACCCAAAAGGGCGGCATCCAGAAGAGAGAAGAAGACAGCAGCAGCGTACCTACGCGCGCGTCGCTCATGCAAAGCCGAAGCCCTCTCCTCCCTCGTTGATGGCGAGGAGGAGATTCCGTTTCAGGTCGTCGAAGGACTCGTATACCGGGAGGTCCAATTGGTTGAAGCTGGCGTGGAGGTGGGACGAGGAAGGTTACGAGCGGAGTTAGCGTCAGCGTCATCGTCGTCATCGTCATCGTCAGCGTCACGGGGCCAGAGCGCTCCACTCACCATGTATGCGCGGCAGGCAGACGATCGCTACCGTACGTCTTGTGGATATTGGTTCGCTGATCGCCGCTTACGCCCTGGAGGTGCGCAAACCCTTCGAGGGGCACCTTGCTGGTACCCGTAATGAACTGGAGGAGCTTTGCGCGCGTCTCCTGGTCAAAGGAGCGCACGGCGCGCCAGAACCACGTAACGACGGCGTCGGACGACGAGTAACCGTGCAGCTCGGTATTGTTGCGCCATTCGTCGACGTCGATGTCGGGCAGACCGGAGATGAGCAGCTCGAGCTCCGTCTCGGAGAAGATGCGGATCAGCGACGAGGGGATGATGTCGTGGAATCCTTCCAAAAAGGCGTCGATCTGCTTGCGAATGGAGAGCGTGAGCCGCTGCTCCGTGACAAGCTTGACATACTCCATCTTGTTCTCCTCGGTGACGGGGATATTCTGGCCATTGGGCTTGAGCTCAATCACTTGCGTCTCGCCAAACTCCTCATTGTCGACACTAAAGGTCAGATCAAGCACGTCGGTAATGTCGTTTTGGAGCATCCACTCGAGCGACTTGAAGTATTCGGGATCCACCGCTTCCAGGTCCCGGTAGTCCACCGCCTTGCCCAGGATGTGCTTGTAGAAGGACCGAGTAAAGTATGCATCTAGGAGCCTACCATCGTAGATTGCCTTGCCAATGACTCTTCCCACGAATTTGAAGAATGCCAAGTGATCCGGGTTGACTGCCGAGGCCCGATTGGGCTGATATGTCGTCCGATCTGCTGCACATGGCGCAAAGAGGGCATAGTCGGGATTGAACATGGCTCGTGCAAGAACCTGGAACCACTCTCGCGTGACGCCGCCTGCGTCGACACCCTCCTCGTTGTAGAAGCGCACATTGAGCTTGCCGTGCTTGATCTCTGGCCCAGAGTGGCGAGCAAAGTAGTGGAAAGAGTCGGCAAAGACGTACTGACGGCGAACATTGAGGTTGAGGTTGGTGTAGTGTTCTCTGCGACCCTTGTGCAGTTGCTGTGTGAAGTAGTTGCGCTTGTTGTCAAAGTCTAGTACCTTTGGGTTGTGGACGAGGAGGCTGAAAGAGCCGCTCATCAGAGACGGGTTGGCCCTGACCATGGTATTGAGAATCTTCTTGTGCTTCTCGGTAAAGCTGAAGAAATTCTGCGACATGGCTTCCCGAGCAGTCTTTGGTGGCGGCTTGTGCTCGATGACGGGCGAGACGGACCCTCTTGCCGAGGTATTCTCCAAGGCTGATGCTGCTTCCGGGGTGGCTACATGCTTTGAGACGACCATCAGGCTCTGTAATAGCGCAGGCGAGGCGGGGGAGACGAATCATTCTGTCAGCATTCCAAATGAGCAGAGGGGCTTGGTACCCGCATGTATGCTCGCGAAGACTGCTACTCACCTCAATCAACGGCAGCAAGATCATGGCCGCGCTCGAGTCATCTTCCATCCTACTAAGGCTCTCGCTAAGCTTTGACCATAGACCGTCGAATTGGAATCCTTCATAAATCTTTGCCAGTTGCTCCTCGTCTTCCTTTTTCTTCCTCGCCTTTTCCGACTCGGAGCTCTCATTGTCTGCCTTTTTTAGGCCGTCGCCGCCCGGGGGCTGTCTTGACGAAGTCGCAGCTGCATTGGACGAGGAGCCCGATGGGTCCAACGAGAAGGGTTGTGAAGTCTGTCCGGCCCTAGATGAGCCCCCAGCAGCTCGGTCCCATAGCCTGAATCCCAAATCTGGTCTGAGAGTTCCATCGGGTAGAAAGGGATCGAGACTGCCAGACGCCTCGTTTTCTTCAGTGTCAAAGGAGAAGCCTGGCAGTGGGATTGCACCTTCATTCGCAGAAGCGCCAATGCTGCTCGAGGCAAGGGGTGCGGAGAGAAGAGATTCGCCCGATGAGGTAGGCTGCTGCCTCTGTTGAGAGCCCGAGGACGTCGCAGGTAAGACGAGGCCAGGAATGCTGCCTAGAGGAATGTTGATGAATGTCGGGAAGGGGCGATCGGAATCGCTTCCGGAAGGCCGGCTGCGAGGTGGAAGAGGGCGTAGGAGGGGGACAAGCGTGGAAGTGAGTATAGGATGCTACTGGCTGGCAGATTGTGGAGGGCGCTTCTGTGCAATTGCGACTTACTCGGGCATGGTGGAGGGACGGGTGGTATGGGAGAAGTGGCGAGGCAAGGGACCGCGCAGAACAGCTCGATGCGGTGTTGCTTTGTGACAGGATTTGCGCTTGGACTGCTTCTGCTGTCTGTGGTTATGTAGCGTGTCTGTCGCTGAGATGCAGCGCTGCCAACGTAGCTTTTCTTCGCTTTCGCGAAATGGCAGTGACAATGCGAAAAGGGTGGCCACTAGGAATGCTGTGAGGACGAGAGTGAGCCTCGGAATGGATATGGCAGACGATAGAGGGAGTGCAAGGTAGCGATGGCGATGATGGACAGTGTGACGAGGATGACAGAGCAAAGGAGGCGGAAAGGTGGTGTCAAGGGGGGCGAGAAAGGCAGACCCGTCTCTTTCCCTTGGCTCCAAGAGTGAGCGAGTGTCGGTCAATCTCACTGCAGTCACATTGCGCGAGTGACGCCGAGGCACACACAAACACACGCGCCGCCTCGAAAGCGACCCCTGCTCCACCTCGAAGCGGCGGGCGGGCAGGCGGGCTGCAGTCACAGAGGTCAAGGCGGGCCAAGTGAACCGCCCATAAACTACCTTTCTCAATGCCATTGCGTCGTCTTGTGCAAAGGGAAGCGCACACAAGCATTTCCTTCCCCTCTCTTTCTCTTTGCTGCACCTGCCACGATGCCCGACCCAAAACTGCAAGCCTACCTCGCGCAGCACTACCTCTCCGGGCCAAAGGCAGATGCCATCCTTGCAAGACAAAGGCAAGACGCATCAGATGAACAGGCAGACAAAAAGAAGAAGAAAAAGAAGAGAAAGGTCCAGCCGAGCGCCGCTGAAGGGTCCTCTTCCGCTTCTTCGGGTCTTCGCTTAGTCGACGAGGCGGATGCATGGCGCAAGGCTGATGCTGACGACGACGAGGATGACTTGCACGAGGCACAGGTGACAAAGGAAGAGAACAGGCGACGCTTCAAAAAGGGCGGGTGGGCTAGTGTACACGCTCAGGAGGAAGCCGAGGCAGATGCAGATCGTGGAGAAGGGGGCTCCACGACAGCAATGGCAGACGTAGACGCGGAAGAGGACGAAGGACCTCAGGTGGCAGGAGCCAATGGCGTCAATCTGGACAGTACCGCGGCGGCTGAGCTTACACGCGCACAGGCACGGCAGGTTCAGCAAAGCGATCCACCGGGGCCGTCGAGTACGCCTTCGGAAAAGCCGCGAGCAGGTCTCAAGACTCGAGAAGAGGTACGCGCCGAACGACTCGAGCGGGAAAGGCGAGAGGAAGCCGAGCGGCAGCAGCGCCTGGCTGCCAATGGCGGGCAAGAGGACGAAGAGGCTCGGCTGGCTCAGGAGACAGTCTATCGAGATGCAACGGGGCGCAAGATTGATGTCGAGGCAGAAGACGCTGCAGCCAGGAAAGAGGAAGAACGCAAGAGGCGCAAGGAGAGGGAGAAGAAGGAGTGGAACCGGGGAGAGCGGCAGCGCGAAGAGGAGAAGAGGGCCAGGGAAGAATTCGCAAAAGTCAAGACTGAGGGTGTAGCTAGGTGGGTTCCAGCCATCCGCCCACTTCAGGTGCATAGAGCCTACTCATTGCTGACAGACTTGGGCCTTCGAACGACTCCATTTGCCCGCGCACCCTACAGATACGCAACGGATGAACGCATGAATGCCGAGCTCAAGGCAATGAAGCACAGCGACGACCCTGCCCTGGCGTTTCTCACCAAGAAGCGGGACAAGGGCCCGCGGTTACCAACCTACAAGGGCCCTCCTCCACCGCCCAACCGCTTTGGCATACCTCCGGGGTACAGGTGGGATGGCGTCGACCGGGGCAATGGCTTCGAGAAGAAGCTATTCGAGGCGCGCGGGGCCAGGCTACGGCGCGAGCAAGATGAGAGGACGTTTGGCACATCCGATATGTAATGGCTTGGTACAATGGATCGCTCATCGCAGAGCTACATCGTGACAACTAGCACAGAGAGAAACAGAGGCAGAGAGCTGGCTGGAAAACGGTAACAAGGCGCAGAGTCGCGTCACAGCCCAGCGACGTTACCTTGCAGTTGCCAATCCGCGGCGATAGCGACGTCGAGGAACTCCGAGAAGTTTCTGCTGCTACTTTCCCTCACGACTGCCAGCGCCGTTGCCTTTGCCACGTCTTTTGCCCAGTCGGCATTCGCCCCCAATTCTGCCCGCATCACTGTACGGGCAACTCCGTCTCGCGTCGAAATGGCACTCCCCACGGCGCGGGAGAGTAAGGCGAGGGTTTGCCCCAGAGTATAGCGCAGGGAGGCCTCGTCACCCGTGAGGTAGAAGACGAGGCGGTGCAGCGCAAAGGAGAGGTAGGCAGGGAGTTGCCACAGAGAAAAGAGGGTGAGGGTGATGATTGTCATGTAGACCAGGACTGCGGGGGGCAATGAAGCGCCAGTCGGCGGGTCAGCGTCAGCATTCAGTATTCAGCCACGGTGAATGCGCCGGGTGGGTGGCGCCGCCAGTGCTTTTGCAGACAAAGCGGCCGCGCCAGCCACACTCCTGTTGTGACTCACTAGCGAAGCAAGCTTCCCATGGTTCCATGACGCCCACGCCCCAGCACCCCACGAAAGTGATCCACGTCCTCCATGCGTAATCCCTCGCCGCAGCGACCGCGTCCTTCTTTCGGGCTTGACGAGACCTGATCCTTGCACAGCCCGACGCCGACCCGCTCCCGCCGTCGGAGCCATCACTGGAAAATTCCGAGGAAAACGAGTCCGTCGAGGGAGGCGAGGTACTACTTGTTGAGATGCTCGATGAGCGTGAAGAGGCGCTGCGCTTGGGACCCGCGCAGAAGTCCAAGTCGCGGGCGGCTCGCGCGTGCTGTTGGATTAGGGAGCTCATCTTCGACTGTCTTCGCAGAGGGTTGCGCTTGTGAGATCAAGGTACCTGGACTTTCTGGGGTAGAGATGTGCAGAGTTCTGCTAAGCTGGCTGATGAGGCTCCGATACGACTGTGAACGAGCTCGCGGCGGGAAGAAGGGTGGGAGGCAGCACAACCTGAGTAGCAAAAGGGAGGATACAAAGGTGAATGCTGTTCGCGACGTTGCATATATGGTAGCCTCGTCAGCCTCGTGCGGGAATGCTACCTTGCATGCTTGCACCGGGTTGGAATACACAGCTCTGACCGCCGATCTCGTCGGTAACGTACTGCATGGCCAGCCTCCCTCCTGCGGGGGCTGACGCCAACTCATTTTCAAGATGAGGTACGATGCCCTGCATAGGATTCGATCGCTGCAACTGCGCCTTGACAATTTCCCTTTAAGTGTGTTTCACGATCTTGTGCAGGCAGATGGATGATCAGTGCAGGGGTGCTCCATTCGAAAGCGTAGCGTAGCGTGGCATGGCCCTGTCTTTCCCGCCCTGCCGGATATCCTCCTTTCTTCCCCTCTCGGCACTCCTCGCAAGGAGCGAGCTTGAGCCCCGCGTCTTTATCCTGCGGGTCAGTCCGAGGCCGAAGAGGAGCAACACTGGCCACTCGGTCTGACTCGGACCCTGTCCGTCTGGGCAATTGAGGTGCTGGCTACCTGGCTGGCTGACATCGACGGGACCCTAAAGAAGAGGGGTGGCCGTGAAGTGCTTCTCTCGCAAGGGCCGACAATCGGGAGGTGGCCGGTAATGCAGAGTGGAGGGCCCACCACATGCCGCCTCCCAGATGGGCGGCAAAGGGGCTCGGGCGCCTGTGCAGGCAAGTCGGGCGGGTAGGCCAAGTAAGTATTACCGTGCCGACGGTCTGCTCGCATCGCATCGACTTTGTTCTGTATGCCCGCGACCGCATCGCGTGGAAGGACCGTCGACTGATGCAGACCCAGCTGGCATTGATTGATTGCCTGCGTTCGGACCGCGGCGGCGCAAAGTCCCAAGTGGAGTGGCGACTCTCGAAGGAGGAGCAGGGCCGTACGATGCCGAGAAGGCCGTGGAATCCCTCGCTTTTCTTTGCACATGTAAGCGAATGGTAGCACCGTGAACCATGAAACATCATGTCATGTCAGAAGGACTGAGTAAGCGGAACGTCGTCCTGGACCCGCGTTTGGCCGCGGCGTATTTCAGCTCGCCCTGGCGTGGCCCAAGACGCCGAGCGAGCATCAAGTCGAGTCGGGCCATCGGTCGACGAGCGCCGGCTTGTGGTTGCTCTTTCTCGCCTTGCCGATGCCGAGCGATCAAGAGGCCGTTGGTCGTGCAGCCGGTGAGAAGAATACGTTCAAGCAATCTCACAATGCAACGTCTCTCATGGTGCGCGAATGCGTCCCCGCTCCGCCCAACTCACACCACGCGAAGCCACAACGCGGCTACGGCCATAAGGCGGAGAGAGAGACTCCGACAGTTCCGCTCGGAGGCGAAGCCACGAATTCCGGAGGGGCGCTGGGAGTCGACTACACGTCCTATTGACTTCATGGTTACTTGCAACGCTCTTCTGAGTAGGCAGTGCTTCTTGGCATCGACACAACAATCTACATCCCCACTGGGGCACTAGCGGGCTGGCACACGTCAAGGCTCTGCGTCCGGCAAGAGGCCATTATATTCTTATTGCAGTCTAAGACCCTGGCACAGCACTTGTATCCGAATCCGAGTCGGAACCCTCCTCTCCTGAGCTACTCGCCTCGTCATCCTCGTCGCCGTCTTCATCTTCCTCGTCATCGTCACTGGCGACAGACGACCCGTCCGCGTCCGAGTCATCGTCCTCAACGGACTCCTCCTCGTCATCGGAGCCGTCCTCCTCCTCTTCCTCGTCGAAACCGATGAAATCCCTCTCCTTCTCAAAGCCCTTGCCACCCTTGCGCTTCTTACTTTGCGGCAAGAACGAGAACACAGGCTCGGCCTCGTCGGGGTCAGCGGCGCGCGTGCCCTCCAGCAGCTTCCTCTTACCGTGTTTGCGCGTTCCCGAAGGATCCACATCGGAAATCAGGTCGGCGTCCTGACCGCTGGCTTGGACGTCGTCACGGGCGAACAAGTCGCTGTCTGGTATGGCCGCTGCGGCGGCCGCGGACGACGACGGCGTAGCCGCTGCTGCTCCAGTCCGAATGACATGTTGCAGTCTGCACCCTTTCCTCTCGCAGCTGCCCTTTTCAATGAAGTCTGGACAGTCAAAGGTATGCCGCTGTGTGCACAATTTGCCGTTCGCGCACCATCCAAGGCGAGCAAAGTCCATACAGATGGGCGCTGCGGACGCTTGAGCAGAGGATTCATCCTCGGCTGTCGCGGCTCCGATCAGGTGCGGCAGGACCGACAAGGGAGGGTGGACATACAGGCACGAGTCCCCGTTGCGGCACGATTTGCCGCCCGAACGGAGAAAGTGGACGCAGTGTGGTGTCCGATGCGGATCCAGCTTGTGCGACAGAGGACACAGTCCTGCTGGCTGAGAGCAACCGGCAGGCCGAAGAGCACCGGGGCAAATCGCAATCTTGTCGGCGTCGTGTTTGTAGGGACACGAAAGGCCTCGTTTGCATTGACCTGTGTGGTATGAGAAAGGGAAAGGGTAGTCAACATGGCACGAAGGAGCATATGTACCAATCCAGGTGTGAATACGAGGTGGGTTGAAAGATGCCTTGAGCCGAGCGGAAGACTCTCAGAAACTGAGAAGTGTCGAATGCTGATACGGACCTGTTTTCGTAAAGAAGCTGCAAAGACCCTTTGGACCCGTCGATTTCTCCAGAGTCTTGTTGTGATTTCGTTTGCCGGCGGACCTGGAAGCGCTCGAGAGAGGAGGAAAAGGGGAACAGTGAGAAAGCCCCGAATGCGGCCAGAGGGAGTTGCTCTCATTTTATCATCTCTGTTGAATGACTCACCTTGCCTTCTCGTGGGATCCAATCTGCTGACCTAACTTCGTCATCCGTTTGAGCTTAGCATTGTGCTCGCGCTGAGCCTTGCGCTTCTCGTGTAGTTCCGCGCTGATGAGGTTGCCACCCTTGGTTCGGATGAAGGATTGGCCGTTGATCGATGTCCGTAGCGGCGCCTTGCTTGGCGAGGCTGATGTGTCAGAAGGGCCATTCTGGGAGCCCTGCGTAGAGTCGGGATCTGAAGGGCCGCTCGTCTCCTGCGCTTGTGCAGGCTTCTTCACGAGCTTGGTTCCCGTCTCGTCAAAGACGAATACCACGCCATCGATGATGACCTCTCCCATGTTGTCCCCGCGACGTACAGCAGTATTGGCCTTCGTCCTTGCTTTTGCTGCTTTCTTGGCGGACATGAGTGATGCCTTGGCAGCTCGAGCTGCTGCCTTTTGTTCCTGCGATGCTTGTAGTGCGGCCAGGCGTGCTGGCTCGCTATGGGGAGCGCGTTTAGAACAATGAGAACAATAAATGCAGTCGTACCGGGGAAAGATGAGCCGCTTATCAGTATCATGCAGCTTGACAGAGCAGTCTACACGCCGGGAACCCACGTCTTTTCGAATGTTGATGAGCTCACGAGGCTCATGTTGTGCGTAGTCTTCCTCTTGACCCAGCCACCCGACTGGCTGGGCCCGGCAGCCGGGGCCGAGCTGCTTGGGGCCGAGCTTGCTGGGAGTGCAGAGGAGGATGGCATCGAGACCTGCTGAGCTGGCGTATGAGACCCCGTTGGAGTGCCAGCAGCCGCACTCGAAACAACAGCAGGCGTTCCTCCACTGCCGGAATTGATGACAAGTGTCCTGTTGCGACTAGCATTGGTCGGAGCCCCTGCCCTGCCTCTTGACGAGGCATAATGGCCGCGAAAGGAGCTGGCGCCACGCCCTCGACCCCTGGGTGCGTATGACGGCTGATAATATGATGATGGTGGTGGCGCGTACTGTGAGCTCTTGTGCTGGTCAATCTGACCAGAGAGGCGAGCGATCTCGGCCATCAGAGCTGCGTCTTCGTCCCCTGCCATGGCGGGGTGGGGACTGAGGATGTGACGTTGGATGCTGGAATTTCGGGAAAGTTCAGGAGTCAAAGACGGTGTCAACTCGACGTAAGGGTGGTTGTTGGTATGTAAGTACCTAATTAGTGTGGAGTCAAAGGAAATCCTGAGGATGAATTGCGTCGCGTCGTCAATCGCGATGTCGTGCAACATCCGGGTCACGCGCAGCGCGCATTGAGACCCCCTCAGGTGGAGAAGAGAGACAAGACAGGGAAGGGAAGGCGGCATCGCGCAGGATCACTCATTTCAAACAGCTGGTACGCATTTCCATATTTTACTTGCATTCAACGAGAGATGGGAGAGGCTCAGGGTTTTGCAAACAATCAGTAGCGATGACCGGAGAAGGGCCAACGCTGACATGTGAGGCGGCCGAGGGAGGGCGGACGCAAGAAAAGGCGGGAGAGAAAAAGAGGTATTTGGCAAGAAATTTGAAGGTGTTGCACTAGAAAGAAGAAGAGGAGAAAAGCTTGCGCGGGAAATGGTGGGTGAAGCAGAGGCAATGCTATCATGCGCACAAGACATTGTCAAGACGTACGACACATCTCGTGGCTTACTGCCAGCTGCAGCATGTCAGAGGCGTGCAAGTTGTTGTCGATGGTCGAATCTCGTCCGTCCACAAACGCTGTAGGTCCGGTCATCACCAGTCCTTAGAAGCGAAGTGGTGCTGAGCGGAGGACTTGCACTCAGGACGCAAACGCCTTAGTTAACCCTCTTGATGGGGTGCAAGAGCATCGGCGACCTGCACACATCGTCACGCTCCTTCCAGCCAAGGTAGATTTCCTTCGAATGCTTGCCATCATAGTAGAAGCTCGAGTCCCGCATCACCTTTTCGTTGATCTTCTTGTAAAAGTCGGGCCTGTTGATCCTCGAGTGAAGCACCTCGGGGTCCCAGTAATGTCTAAAGTAGATTGGGTGCGGGGCAAAGACGCCCTTGAACGGCAAGGGCAAATTGTGCGTGAAGCCGGCTTCTGGGTAGAAGGAGTGGTCGTGATTCGTCGGAAGGTGGGAGTGAAGCACCAGCGTCGTCGGCCAAGCCTCACAGTGCAGCGACTTCTTGGCCTCGGCGTTGACCACGTTCATGGCGTCCAGCAAAGAACGGCTCATCCGCATGTTCGTACCAATTGAGGCCCGCCTGTGTGTACCTTGACCCTTGGGATAGTTCTGAACGTCGTATTCCCAGAACCAGCCGGATCCCCGCGGGTCGAAGATCGGACCCAGTGTGATGAGGTCGGCCTCTTCGCTCCTGCCCTTGATAAGAGTTGCATTGTCCCTCCAGTTGTCCTCGGAGGCTGTGACGTTCTTGACGTACCACGTGTCGTACTTGTCCATGCCGACGTGAAGCGGCTCGTTACGAGAGTACTCTTCTACACCTTCGAAGAAGTCGAGGTAGTTGCCAATGTATCGGACGTCCATCTCCCAGTTCCAGATGAAATCATACTCCTGGTGATCGAGGTAGAACTTCTGCAGTGCCATCAGACAGGAACGGTACGAGCTGTGGAGAGAGAGAGAGAGAGAGAGAAAGAGAGAGAGAAGTGGTAAGAGATTGGCGGTGAGATTGGAGCCCATCCAGATGCATGTATGCTCCAAGCACTAAACTTGAATAGGACTCACCTCTGCGCGATCATGTTGTTGAGGAACTTGCCAGGAAGGCCGGGGTACAAAGCGCACATCTCATCCTCAGTCCATAGCTCTACCATGCCCCAGAACTCCCTTGGCACAGAGCTCCGCAGCACGTTGAGACGGTCCCACTCGGACGTAAAGACGGCAAGGTGGCGCCCATGGACCTCGACAAGGATGCGAATGTCGTAGGGAGTGTTCGGGTTGTTGAGAGAAAGCTCGGCGATCAACGCCCGCATGTTGAGGATGTCGTCCTCTCTCCAGACGTAGCCTTCGTACGATCGCATGACCAAAGCAGTCCTCTTTGTCTCTCGAGTCGTGCGGAATTTGGCGGGAATGTCGTCCAACAGCTGCTCTTGTTCAATGACGTCGGCGATGGGCTGCGTTGTGGGGTCGAAAGGCTCGACTCCGCCGGAACGTCCCCTCTCCCTCTCTCGCTGGTGGAAGCATGCGTCCATCAGCGCTCTCCAGTCGGGGAAAGAGGATGGGCCCAGCGATTCCGAGCGAACATTGGCTCTCCACATCCGATCCCGCAAGAAGCGCTCCCACTCGCCCTCGGGCATGTCGGCTGGCTTGCGTGGGCCCATGAGAGGGTCCGTGTTGTCAAAGGATGGTTTGAAACCGAGACCTGGTCCAGAATCGGTAGTGTTGCCGTCAGCGGCAGATGGCTCGGGCTTGCGCACCGGCTTGAGATTGTCTGGGTCCTCGTCATACAGGGCGGCCTTGGCCTGACGTTGCCTTTCCATCTCCTCGTCCACGTCAGCCCTGTAGGTGATGCCAAGTGCTTCGTCGGTGTACATGGAGTAGCGAGACTTGTACGTCAGACATTGGTTCGGGTCCATGCCCATGAGCTTGTAGTCGCCCACGAGGGGAATAGGGTGCGAGTCTGGGGTCTGGAAGGTCTGAGCTGGGGCGTGAGGAATTGGGAGGCCTGCGCGAGGACCGGGACATGACCGGAAATCCGGCTTGGGCAGGCCGGGTGCGCTTTCCTTGGAGGAAGGAGGCTTGTAGGGCTGGTACGGGGCTGGCTTGGCCCGCTGCGGCACTATCGGGTAGGGGTCCACTCTGTGGGGGTTGCGCAGAAGATTGCAGCATGCGTGTAAGTCCAGAACCGGGAGGAATGAAGTAGCAGGGATCCGCATGCATCATCACGCAGACTCACCTGTAATAGGTCATCTCTCTCCACTCCGTCCACATCGCACCAAACATGGCAAAAGCCGCTAACGTTCCGAACAAGGCAATGAACAGCAACGTCTTCCATCTTCTCAGGATGACACCAAGAAGTCTTTGGAAGGTGACCGGGATCGTAATGACGTAGTAGCCACCATACTTGCCCAGATTCAAGAGGAATGTGCCGGGTTGATCCGGAGAGGGAACGCTCCCGCCATGGGGTGGCGATCCCGGCCTAGAAGGCGGCACCGAGCCTCCCGGAGTCGATGGCAATTGATGGAACCGATAAGGTGGCGGCGGGTTGCTGCCATTGGATGATGACGCCGGCGAGAGAGAAGGCGTGAGATAGCTCTTTTCCGACATGGTGGCAGAAGCGTAGAGGGTCCGGGGTCTGTGATGCTAGAAGTCGAGGAGTTGCCCGTCCAGGCGCCGCAGAGAAGTAGAAGGCGGAGCCCTGGTCTCTACTGGACTGTATGCGTCCGGATACTCTCTGACCAAGGGGCTGGGATGGCTGGCGTGAACACCAAGCGCTGATTGACGCCAGGGCGGGAGCGAGGTATGTGTGGCGCGTCAATTGCCTCTGAACGAGGCGGGCAGGGAGGTTGTGCGGGAGAGGTATGAAGAGGAGTGTGGCGCAGCTCGTCTGCGATGGAGATCTGCCTGGGACAACCCAGAGAGAGGAGAAATGGTGGACGAAGGAAAGGAAGGACTGCAGATGCGTGCGTGAGAAATGAGAAGATTAAAAGGGGCGCCCCTGGTCGTTGCAGGTGATGTCGAAAAAAAGGAGGGTGCAGTGGAGGATGTCGGCAGTGGAAAGTCGGATCGATGCGAGCTGCCTACCTACGAGCCCTAGGACGCCAGCAACTTTGCGTTTTCTTCGACGGCGCGGGCGTGTCTCAGTCGTTCGCACAGCTCTCGATTGCGTCGAATGGTCGTGTCGTTTCCGCCTTGGTCCTGGCCTGCGCGGTCGGAGGAGGTGGGGTGAGAGATGGGGCTAGAAGTCCAGGTACGGTAATTGGTTGTGGCTGAAGGGATCAGCCAATTCGTCGTCGTCAGGCGCTGCTGGTGGTTGACATTGATTGCTTGGTGTGTCGGTGTGTCGATTGCGTCGCTCGTGGCAAGCGGCAGGGCGGGCGGGCGGCCAGTACGGTCGGGTCGCGGATGCGGAGTCCCTAAGGGCGCTTCGCCGGTCTCGGTCACAGAAGACTCTCCCGAGGGGGAGGCACACAGGCTAGGACACCGGACGCACGCGCAAGCACACGCACACAGCACACACCCCGCGCACCCAGTGTGTCGTCTTTTTGCCCGACGACTCGTCGTCCTTCTCGCAGCCCTTGCGCGACCGCGATGGCGAGGGATCGGTAAGTACGCCCAACACCGTCCAGGTGCGCATCATCAGCCTCCCCCCCCCTGTTCCAGACAGGCAAAAGGCGGGGCGGGGCGGGGCGTCTGTCGAGGCATTGCGTGCGCCCACCCGCCCCCACGCGCCGCACCGCACGCCATGCATGCTTTACCGCGCGGCGGTTTCGCGCTCATGGTGAGCACGTCGATTGACGATTGAATATCTGCATTGCGCGCCACACGGCGGCGCTCACGAGGTGATCCTTTCGCAGCAGCCAACCATCGCTTTGGATCTTCCGACTCAGTGGCTCACTACGTGCCAACTCAAAAAAAGAATTGCTCAATGAGAGCAGTGCCAGAAGCACGAGCGGACAGACGGGGCGGGCTGCGCGCCATATTTCTGCTTGATTGTATACAAACTTCGTGCGGGACGGCCGACCTTCAGTCGAATTTCGCTGCATGTGTGGGAGTGTCAGCTGCGAGCAGCATGGTCGTGGGCGCATGGCAATGGCGCCCAGGGGTTTCTACGATGTTCGATGCTCGTGTGAGTGGAGAACACTACGCCCCGCCGCAGTCGTTGACGAGCATACACATCACCGACGCCTGTGTTGCGTTTCCAAAGGGAGAGACATGATCATCGACGGGACCCGCCCGCCGGCACACGACGTGGGTTCCACCAGGCCGGCACAGGCAAATTCGCCGTTGGAAGCCCGGCTGGTCGAGGACGCGTGGCACGACGCGCTCCAGCCAGTGGGGAGAAAGGAGTGCAGTACATATTGCATTGTGTTCCTCCTGATCGTCTGCAAGCCCTCGTTTGAGTGCAAAGATCCAGTACTCCTGTATTGTACTTAAGTACCTACTTACCATGCCTCCGAGAGGGCATCAGTTGGCTATCGCGGCAGCCGTGCCATACTCGGCTCCGACACATTTGACCTTGAATCAGGGCGCAGGGCGCAGGCTCACAGAACGCTGAAAGTCACCGCGGCGGAATCACCTCGGGCTGCAGGACGTCCCGCCCCAGCGCTCGAGCCATGCAGGTGCCGGCTGACCGCCAATCCCATGATATCAAGGGCTGCCCTGGTGGGAGATCCGCGGTGGAGGCGAAGCTTCGCACGATAAGCGCTACGAGCCAGCCCTACAATTCACATACACTACGTTGGCCCGCTTCTGCCTATCTGGTGAAATAGGCAGTGACAAAGATGGGCTGAACACACCTTCTGGATTCTATTGATGAGTGTCCGTATCCGTCGGATACCATACGACTCGGCCAGCGCCTTTGATCACTCCCTCGCTCCCGTCCTTTGACTCAATCCGAAGCGAGCTGGAGCACTCAAACGCCAGTCCGAAGCAATGACTGCCGCAGGCGAAACCGATCCTCAAAAAGTCGAAGGCAAAGTCACGGAAGCACAGACACAATCACTTGAATACGGCGAGCTCGACCCGAGGGAGGAGCGACGGGTTGTCAGGAAGTTGGACATCGCCATTGGCATTCCCAGTGCGTTCCAATTTCGTTGCTTTGGTGTTCACGAGAGGCTGGCCGTCTGCATCGATGGATACACTGACCAGGCTGCGTCTTCTCTCTTCCCATCACCTCCCGCTACCGACCCATCTCTCATTCTCACAGTCTTCATTCTATTTCTTCTGTCCTTCCTCGACCGCTCGAACCTGGGCAATGCGCTATCTGCCGGGCTCTCTGAAGATCTAAATCTTCCCTCGAACGGGTCCAATGTTGCGACCTCCCTATTATTCGGTGAGTGCTGACTGCGTCTAGCTGCATCAACAAGTATGCCCGGTCACGTAGCTCAAAGAGAATTTCCCCCCCCCCCCCCTCTCCCCCCGCCACAGTCACCTACGTCCTGTTTGAAGCCCCATCGGCCATCTTCTTCAAACGTTTCGGGGCTCGCAAGATCTTGGCTTTCATCACCTTTGCATGGGGGACCACGACATGCTTCACGGGCTTCGTCGACTCCTATGGCTCCCTGATCGCCAGTCGACTTCTCCTCGGCGCCTTTGAGAGTGGCTTCTTCCCCATTGCCGCGTCCTATCTGTCTGACTGGTACACGTAAGTCCAGGCCGCATCTGCCTCAGGCTTGGTATTGATATCGTGTACCGGTCCCTGATCGAACATCGCTCCTCATACCGCCTCCGTCACCTTGCACAGGCGCGGAGAGCTCGGTCTCCGGTCTAGCTACCTTTTTGTCGCAGCAGCATTCTCTGGTGCCTTTGGCGGGCTCTTGGCCTACGGCATCCTCCAGATGGATGGCGTCGGGGGCAAGAGGGGTTGGCAGTGGCTATACATCCTCGAGGGAGCGTTTACGGCAGTCGTCGGCATTCTGTCCTACTTTGTGCTAGCAGATGATTATGAGCGGGCTTGGTACCTAAGCCAGGAAGACAAACGCGTCATGAGGTGAGTACGGCTTCACTGTGTCAATGTATGCCCGCGCAAAGCACGAAAGTTGACCTTTACTGCCGCATGCCAAACCATGCACTCTGCTACTTTCACCGGCCAGGCTCCGGGCAGAACGAGCCAGACTCTACAATGGCAGTGAAGAGGGCTTCAAGTCAGAAGAGATCAAATGGGCCCTGAAAGACCCCAAGAATTGGCTCAGTGGCCTCGCGCAATTCTGCGCCGACACGTGCTTGTTCGCCCTTGCCACATTCCTGCCGGTGATCATCAAGAGCTTGAACAGCAAGTGGACCACCATCCAAGCTCAGCTTCTCACTATCCCGGTCTATATATTTGCTGCCACGTGAGTGACGTGGCGACTAGCGCTGAGCAGGCGTTCAGTGGGTATAGGAAAGCCCAACCTACAGCT
Source organism: Quambalaria eucalypti (assembly GCA_004016185.1). Taxonomy (NCBI): domain Eukaryota; kingdom Fungi; phylum Basidiomycota; class Exobasidiomycetes; order Microstromatales; family Quambalariaceae; genus Quambalaria; species Quambalaria eucalypti. The sequence goes on from RRYC01000185.1 coordinate 46,375, forward strand.
GTATGCTAACTTTGCTTCGGCTCACGTCTCTCGCCTGTAGGACCTACGTCGCAGCTGCAGCCCTGACCGATCGATACGGCTACCGTGCGGCCACGATCTGCGGCTCTGCGATCCTCTGCGCAGTGGGGTACGCCATCCTGCTAGCGACAGACAACATCGGCGCCAAGTACTTTGCGACGTTCCTCGCCGGGCTCGTGTACACAACTGTTGGGCTCAACGTCTCCTGGCTCAACGTCAATAATGCGCCCTCGTTGAAACGCGCCACTGCCTCGGGCATGCAGCTCACGCTCGGTAATAGCGGGGGGATCCTCGCCGGGCAAATTTATCGCAAGCCGACGGGCTCGTCCTCATCGGCCTATACCCTCGGATACGGCATCTCCCTGGGGCTGCTCTTGCTCGCTCCGATCATCCATTCGGTGACGGTTGCACTCTACGTCGGAATGAATACAGCGAGAGACAGCGAAGAGTGTGCAGCAGCCGAACCGAGAGGTACTGGCGGGGAAGAGACACAGACGCCCAAGGGACAGGACACGCAGACGCAGGCGACTACTAGCGTCAAAGCGAGGCAGCGCTCCATCTTTGCGCGTACGACAGGGACAGGCATCGCCAAGGATGGAGTGGAGAGGGGGGACCGCTCGCTACGGTTCAGATGTGAGTGTCTGCCTGCCAGACTCGCGTCGCGGTTTTCAGGTGTGGGACTGTGATTGATATGCTGACAAATTGGGCATCTTCTCCCCGCCTACTCCGGCCCGCCGCAGACCTGCTTTGACCGCAAGAGTCGATCTGAGGTTCAGATCCGACTCTCCTCACAGCATGGTATAATCTGCCTGTCATGCACGCTTGGCTACCTGTAGCTCCGTTTGCTGTTCATTGCTCCCGGTCTGTGAATGCACGATACATCGCCCTGATTTTCAGGGTTGGATTGCAGCTGACACCCCGCCGAAGACGGACATTGATGAAGCGTGTGCTCCCGCCTACCGCCGGGGAAGGTGCCAGACACAGTCAGGTCACGCCCAGCTTCTTTCTCAAATTGAGTTACATGCGACGATGGATGAAAGGGACTTGAGGGGAATAAGAGTACAATGCTTCAATGAGGGAGCGCAGACAACGGGGGGGGTACAGGTATGGGTACAAGGAACTCGGCGGATAGCTATCAAAGGGTGAGGTGATGAAACGGGAGGACTGAACGGAGGAACAAAAAGAAGCGGGCTGCCATCAAGCGCCAGGCCGTGGCACAACGGATACGACACCTCAGAGCACCGCCCACCTGGCATAGGGACTGGGACCGCATCAGGCCTCGACGGGCCGAGCACCCTCGCCATCTGCGTCTGCGCCTTCCCCAAATTTACTGCGCCACTTGCGCTCAGCTTGCATAGCCTTGAAGCGCAGTCCCAGTCCGAGGTTCTGCATCTTGCGGCGCATCGTCTTGGTGCTGCCTCCCGCGCCTGTGCCTGCGCCCGCGCTCGTATTGGAGCTGCCATGCACGCTTCCCCCGCCTGGGCTGACTACGCGCTCGAGGAACCACGGGGATGGCGAAGTGTACGAGCAAGGGTTGGACCCGCCTGCGATTTGCACTGGTGGGGATTCGGGCGTAGTCAAGGAGAAGGAGATGGAGGATGATGCGGGCGAGGCAGAGCATGAGGACATCGACGCAGCGGGGGAGCAGAGGTACTCGACACGCTGCTGGGAAGCGGAACCCGGTTGCAAGAGATCTTGCTGCTGCTGCTGCTGCGGGTGAGCACTGTCGACGCCATTGCGCCGATTGAGGGGCGCTTGAGAGAATGGTGCCGGCAGACCGCTGGCCCTTGCAAAATTCGGCCTTGCCTCCATGCGAGGGCTTGTCGGCGGACTCGTCACGGGGGGCGGCGCGCGCACAGTGCCATCCAGGTCTTCGTGGTTCACGGAAGTGCTGTCACGAATGCAGAGGTCGTCGGTTACCTTACTGTTCAGATTTGACTGAGGTGACAACGTGGTTGCAGTTGCCGGCCGCGAGCCATCACGGTGCGAGCGCTCAAGCTCGCCAAACCCAGGCGTGTCCGGCTGAGGACTGCGACGGATATCGAGACTAGCTTTGCCTGACTGATCGCCATGCGAATTCGAATAACCACCCTTCGATGACCTTGGGCTTCGGCTGGAACCGAGAGGCTGGTTGACCGCCAAAGCTAGACCGAGCGTCTGCGGGTAACGCGACATCTCAGCACCTTCACCGCCGGTGAAGGCTGCTTCCTCGAACTGCTGTCGATAGGCGCCGTGTTCACACAAAGGAGTGAGCAGCTCGCTAGGTGCCAGGCGCGGCGAGCGTTGAAGTTGGGATTGTCTGCGCGACAGGCTGTTCTCCCTGCGCAGACCTGAACTACTGCTTTGAGAGCCAGTCGTGCTCGAGGATAGGCGGCGTGTCAAAGGCGTGTTGCCCCTCGGGCTCCCTTCACCATGTGCCAGGCCCAATGCATTTCTCGACGACTGTCTGACGAGGCTTGATGCAACCTCGCTGCCTGCCGACGGCATCACCAAGGTTGGCGGGCTGACGCCGAGCTGACTGCCGCTTGTAAAGTCTCCTCCACCTGACTCGCGGTGACGGCTGAGCGACGCGTTCCGGCTGAGCGACGCGTTCCGGCTGAGCGTCATTGCTTCATTGCTCTGTGGTGACCGCGACGCGCCCGTGACACTGATGTCAGGTTTGGCTGAAACTGAGGCATCGGAATTCCGACGCCTTGTTGTCAGCTTTTTAGACACGAGTCGACTAGCTGCAGTCTCGAGAATCGACTGGCGGGCGCTCCCTCGTGACGATGGTCGCTGTTTCTTGGAGTTGCCTACATGGGGACTGACGTCGCCACTGGAAAGAGCTGCTCCAAAGGCCGTGTCTGTGCTGCCTCCGGTTTCGATGCCGCTGCATTGCGAGAATGCAGGGCTGACTGGCCTGGAGATGTGTAGCCCGCCACGCGCCTCGGCGTCAATCGAGGGGCGACGGCTGCGCGACGCTTCTCTCTGCATATCGACGAGTCCTGTGAAGCCCCCCTGCCAATCGTCGAGCTGATTGATGACTGGCGAGTGTCGCGCTTCTCGACCTCGTCCAAGGCGGAAAGAGCCGCTGACGCGTCTGGGAGGCGGCGGATTGGAGCCCTGCCCAGGCCAAGCCGTCGTCGTGGTGTAAGCCGTCGAGTCAAGCATTTCCAGAGGTCGCGCGTGTGGACTCGAGGGAGCAGTAAAGACGCCCGAAGGGCCTGACCGTGAGCCTTGACGCAGGCCGGAAGCTGAGCTAGGCCGCCAGGGCGCGCCGCCAGGCACGCTTTGATTCGAGAGCTCACGCCTGCGGGCGCCAAAAGCAGACGAGCCAGGCACCCGTCGGGAGCATTGCCGTGCGAGGATGGAATCTTCGATGCCTTCCTCGTCGGAGCTGAGCTCTTCGTTGCTCGAATCGGCGCGAGCATCGTAGTAGGGTGTGTGGTTTGAGCTGAGCATGCTGCCGCGACGCGCTGCCGTGGTGGAACTGGAGCCGCCCGCGGCCAGGGAGGCTCGCGGGTACATGTGAGGCGAAGTCGCCTTGTACGAAGAGGACCCCTGCTCCAATTGCGCACGCATGGTGCGTAGAGAATCGGTGTAGCTGGGATCATGCCATTCCCCATCGTCGCCAATGAGCGCGCTCGTGGAGGACGGCGTGTGGTGGCCAGAGGAACCCCGGCTGGAGGGACGCCGGATCGAGGTAGAGCTGTGATGCTGCATGATGTGTGGTAGCGGAACGTGTCCGAGAGTTGGTGATGCGTGAGCAGTGACCATGATGATTGTGTAGCAAGCTGAGTATGAGGATGAGGAGAGTTGCTGTGAAAGCCAAAGGCGGGGCTTATATGGGGAAAAGCCTGGGAGCGCGCAACGGGGAGAACAACGACGGGCGTCGCTGCCTTGTACGTGATACGAGCACGTTGCGGGGCGGGGCTTGACCGACCGCGTCTGTGCTCAATGCCCGTCGCGGACACCTGTGTGCACTCTGCTGTGCCGACCGGTCCGCCTGCGCCTTTTGCTCTTGCAAATATGAGCCACCCGCCTTACGTATCCGGCGTGGGGCAGAAAACAACGTACGCGTCGCCGCCGCCAAGGGTTCGCGTCGCGTGTGTAGGCGGAGAGCGAGTGGGAAACGGGCGGAGCTGCACCGGGATTTGCGATCCGACTACCTTGAGAAGCGGTGCAAACAGTTTACGCCCTCTTTTGCAGCACCGTGTGAGCAAAGATGCCGTAGCTAGCTACTTTAGCTACTCGGAAGACCCGGAATAGGGCTCGTGAGGGAGAGCGGACGGGGCTCGTGAGGGAGAGCGAACCGTTGCGTGAGAGCACCGAGTCCGGAATTTGTCGTGGTTTCGCCGGACAAGCGGAGACTGGGAACAATGGCGTCGGGGCAGGGGACAACTGCGCGTGTGAGTGGAGGTTTGATTGCGATCAGGTGTGGTAGGATGGATAATGTAGATACGAAGAGGAGATGAAGGACATCGATCGATGGACAAAGGTGGGCGTTTGGGCGTTTGAATGGACAAGGGTCGAGAGTATATGGGGCGAAGGCAAGTGGCGAGGTCGAGGCGAGGGCGCAAGGGCGTAGAGGGCATTGGGCGTGTAGAGCTGAGCAGCCCGGGGTCGCGGCGCTATGACTCCCGATCGGCCAAGGTAGGCACTTACAAGATCGTTGGGTGAACTTGCTCTGACTGCCACGAGGAGGGCAGGGGGGGGAGGAGGAGAGTACAACGGCCATGGCGGGGAGGTCAACGAAGCAACTTGGGAATGCATTGCTCGGCGTTACGCGGTCGGCGGATCTGGTCGTGACTGATTGCGTTGCCCGCACGGACATGAATGCTGAGGCAGCGCCACCTAGACCCTGTAAGCCCGCCCCGCCGCACGTCTGCCCTTAGCCCCAGGTTTCCGCAGGTGTGCGTGCCTTGAAAATGCATTGAGCGTCGAGTTGAGTGTGAGTGCGTATGTAACATTGTGCTCTACTTTGCTGCCCTGTTTGCCAAGTGAAGAGAGAGAGACAGAGACAGAGACAGAGAGTGTGTGTCGAGCGCACCTCGGCCAAGGTTCAAAGGGCGCTGCGTTTGTGTGTCTCTCTCATCTCAGCATTCGCCGCCCCGTGTTGCAGGTCGCCCTCGCTAAGACCATGTGGCCATGACGCTGCATGCAAACCGACTGCGTACAATACACAGAGGCCCGCCCGTCGCGCTCTCCCCGCTCCCACCGGCAACGGCAGGCGCGCGTGAGCCGGGTCATTGCCCATGACATGACCTTGAGTCAGCTTTCGCTCTGTATCCCGATGCAAATTGCGACGCTGCGCCGCTCAAACTCTGGCACGAGTGGTGCCACGACGCTTTTGGTTTTTTCGGAATGACTTTTGCTCTTGGCCCCTCGATGAGCTACATACAACATTGGGGCGCAAGCAAACCCGGCCGCTTAAGTCTACCTACCGAGTCACAACTCCATAGGCAGGCACGTACACTTTAGGCAGGCAGGCAGGCGGGCAGGATGCGTTCGCTGCGCTGCGTGCGGCAAGCGGCGGCTGCATTCATGAGCCGCGGCGCCCGCTGTTGCCCACTTTGAGAGCGCCTCCACGCCCCGCGCTTTTCGAACAGATTACGCCCGCACCCCCGCCCTAATGCCCCACACACAATCAGGGTCGCGTGGGTTCGAGGGCAGCACGAGGCCGTCCCTTTTCCGCTCGGGGCGGTCATGGCACGGGCGTGATGATGTCGTGTCACGATGCCGGCCGGCCCTGAGTGGTGTACCTGGTGGGAGCTCGCGGGCGTCAGTTTCTTTGCGCCTCCTGGGTTGCCTTTGCTCAAAGAAAACGTTCGAAGGCGGCAACCACGCACGTCATAATAGCCTGGCCACACAAGGTACCGCTGCTCTTCCGCGTAGCGCCACGGAATCCTATTGTAGTCATTTAAGCTGAGTCTCGCCGAGACGCGGCGGCGGCGGCCATCGAGGAGCGACACGAGACAAGCAAGGAACGACTGCAATGGCGACGGCGACGGCAAGTGACGCCCGTGACACGAACGAATTCACACGTTTTCAGAAACCAAGCTTCGTTTGCGCCCAAGTCCGTCCCGTCTGGCTTTGGAAATTCAATCCTCTTGGGCTCTTGGCGAGGTGGCGCCGCGTCTTGGTCCTGTCCTTTCGATTCGACTGGGTGCTGAGACGGGGAACGAACCCGTCTTGGGCTTGGCATAGTGTGTTGTACTTGCAATGATTCGGAGAAATCGCAGCCTCGCTGAGTCGGCGACCGGTGAAGGCCGACGCGGCTCCGACGACGATGGTGTTTCGGTCTGGTCGGCCGGCTGAGACAAAGAGGAACAAATACAATACCACTCCCGGCATTGCCGACACTTCCGTACGACGAGAGAATGACATTGCCCAGTGACCGGGAGCACCAAACAGGCTGGATGTTGTGTGCAAATCGCAATTGCAATACAATACAATAGCTATGAATGCCAGGCACCGGCCACGGAAGAGATTTTCAGCAGCGGCAGCGAGGGCCGCGCCGCGCTTGGTTCGCGCCGTTCTACGCCGGCGTCGTGTTCCGTGCCCCGCCAATCGTCCTCTCCGCCTTTGCAAGAGCCGTCATGTGACAGCCTGCTTTCGCCCGTAAGCAACAAGGGCGACAGAGTGGGTAATATCCTAGTTCCGCCCTGTCCACGCAGAGACAAGATGTACAATACACACAGAACACAGACACGGCCCGGTTCGGGAACGTAGGAGGGAGCGTCCCGAGCACCGCCCAGCATCACAGAGCGGCAGCAACTTGCACTTGCGGGACGGAGCCGAGCCCCCCCGACTCGACTCGGCAAGGGTCCAGCGCGGCGTCTGTTTGGCCTCTAACCCAGCATTTACCGAGTCAGAGCCATCAATAGCCTCGCCGCCAATAGCCTCGCCACCCAGTCCAGTGTTGTACTGGACGGACGGAAAGGGCTCTCGGTCCGCGGCCGGGAGGGCGATATCTCCCCTGCTCAACGTCGAGCGCCAGCCGCGGAATTAGTCCCAGTAGGATTCAGCGCATCACGTCAAGCTTTAGCTCAGAGGGGTCGCGTCGCGTCAACTCAGCGCTCGGCTGGCTCGTATCGAGCAGACCAGACCAGACCCCATTTAGCATGAGTCGCTAGGGTGAGTGAGCGCTTTGACGCAAGTCAGTAGGGTCGCCTGGCGACTGCCAGCCTTCAAAATGTTCACCGTGTTTCCCACGGTGCCCCAGAAAAAACAAGTCCAAATTGAAGCAAGCACGACGCCAGTCAGCATGCAAAGCACAGCGACACTGCCGCACCGCGGGCCATCGGCGAGATCCGCCGGCTAGACAAAGAACAAGGACCGCACGGCACGCCAAAGAACAAGGACGGCACAGCACGCGGACAGCCTTTCAGACCCCGGGCACGTTGCCACCAACACAGGATAAGTGAACTTTACCTTGAAGGCCAAGGTTTTGCGCAGCAACTGACCCACTCAGCCGTGGGCACGGGGACAAAAGGGGTGGAGAGAGAGAGCGTAGATGCGATGCGCTGTGCAACAGCGAGCGGACAGGGGCTATTGATAGCTCCGCTGCAAAGCAGTCGTGGCCTCGACCTTGGCGTTTGTTCAAGACGAGAGGATAGAGGCGCTGCGCTCAGCTCGAGCACCTCCATTCTCGCAGCTCCGCATAATCTGACAAGTTTCACGCCTACGGAGCTGGCGGACTCCAGGTCAGGCCGGCCGAGAGACCGCATCTCAGATCCCGCTCTTACCGACTCCGGCACACTCTCTCATCTCTCGCAATGCGCACGCTGATGACTGACCCGCCAAAAGAAGGCACTCTGTACTGCCCCGCTGAAACACGCTCTCCAGACCGTCTTCCCTCTGCTCCTCTCCACGCGATCCGATAAGAGAACGAGATTGATTTGACGTTGATCACAGAGCACCTAGTTGACACAGTCGGCTCCGATTTCTACCTCCTCGAACCGGCACAACCGCGACGCCCGTGCCGGGTCAGCGCCGGTCATCGAAAGGCAAGCTCCTTCGACGACTTTACTTTGCGAGGTAGCCCTCGGTGAACTCCTGCACAAACTTGGTGATCTTCTCCTCCAGCTCCTTGGACATTGCGCCGCCCTTGCCCAACTCAGTCAGGATCTCAGTGCCGTTGGAGGTGATGTGCTCCCTGAACTTCGACTCCCAGTCGGTGATCTTGTTGGTGTCGACCTTGTCGAGGAGACCACGGATACCGGCGAAGATGAGAGGAATTTGCACCTCGGTGGCCATGGGCTGCAGGGCGGGAGAGAAGCAAAGCCACGTCAGCAAAGGTCGCGCAGCAATTGCGAAACGAGGCCACCACAAGCCAACTTACCTGGTATTGGGCCTGCTTGAGGAGCTCCGTCAAACGAGCACCACGGTCGAGGGTGGCGCGGGTGGCAGCGTCGAGGTCGGAACCGAACTGAGCAAAGGCAGCCAGCTCACGGTACTGGGCGAGGTAGAGCTTGAGCGAACCGGCGACCGACTTGTAAGCCTTGCTCTGAGCCGAGGAACCGACACGGGAGACGGAAAGACCGACGTTGACGGCGGGACGAACACCCTTGAAGAAGAGGTCAGACTCCAAGAAGATCTGGCCGTCGGTAATGGAAATGACGTTGGTGGGAATGAAGGCGGACACATCACCACCCTGGGTTTCAATGACGGGCAGGGCAGTGAGGGAACCACCACCGTAGCTGTCGTTCATCTTGGCGGCACGCTCGAGGAGACGAGAGTGCAGGTAGAAGACGTCACCGGGGTAGGCCTCACGACCGGGGGGACGGCGGAGAAGCAGAGACATCTGACGGTAGGCGACGGCCTGCTTGGACAAGTCGTCGAAGACAATCAGGGCGTGCTTGCCGTTGTCACGGAACCACTCGCCGATGGCGCAGCCGGAGAAGGGGGCCAGGTACTGCAGAGGGGCAGCCTCCGAGGCAGTGGCGGCGACGACGACGGTGTACTTCATGGCGTCGTTCTCCTCGAGCGTCTTGACGAGCTGAGCGACGGTGGAGCGCTTCTGGCCGACGGCAACGTAGACACAGTAGAGCTTCTTGGTCTCGTCCTGACCGTCGTTCCAGCGCTTCTGGTTGAGGATGGTGTCGAGGGCAACAGCGGTCTTGCCAGTCTGACGGTCACCGATGATGAGCTCACGCTGACCACGGCCAATGGGAACCATGGCGTCGATGGGCTTGAGACCAGTCTGCATGGGCTGGTTGACCGACTTGCGGGGCAGAATGCCGGGGGCCTTGAGGGAGGCGCGGCGACGCTCGGCGGCCTCGATGGGGCCCTTGCCGTCGATGGGGTTGCCGAGGGCGTCGACGACACGACCGAGCATGTTAGGGCCGACGGGGACGTCGACGATGTTACCGGTACGCTTGACGGAGTCGCCCTCACGGATGGAGCGGTCAGAACCGAAGATGGAAACACCGACGTTGTCGGCCTCCAAGTTCAAGCACATGCCCTGGACACCAGAGGCAAACTCAACCATCTCCTCGGCCTGGACATTGCGAAGACCGTAAACACGTGCGATACCGTCACCGATGGCTGAGAAGAGAAGAGAGGGGAGTGCGAAGAGATGACGTCGGGTCAGCGTTGCCGTTCAATGGAGAGGTGGCCGCCGTGAAGTCTCTTGCTGAGCCGAGGGTCGCAAAAAGCGGTCCCATTGCGGTCCTCTCCGGCGCCACAATAATAAGACCTTGCGCTCTCTCGACGAAGGTCCTGATCTGAGCCTGCATCGGAGCCTGTCCATCGCCAATGAAACCCAGTCGGTCACTCACTCAAGACACGGCCAGTCTCCTGGACATCGCCGCCAGCAGCGGCGCCGGAGATGCGCTGCTCGAGGATGGAGCTGACTTCCGAAGCGGCTGTGTGAGGGTGAGAGGGGCAGTTTGCGTAAGGGTGCGCCGTCAGCGATTGTACGAGAAGATATGGGCTGCGGTACGAACAGTGCAAGACTCACCAGGCTTGGCAGTAGCGTAGGTGCGGACAGCAGATGCGACGGCGGGGGCGGCACGGCGAGCCTGTTGAAGGTAGCGAGATCGAGGAAGAGACACAGACGAGATATGAATGTGTTAGTGACTGCGTTGGTTTTCTTGGAAGAAATGCAGCATCTACGTGTTTGCCTGCGTGACCAAAGCTTCCCCAGACCCCGGCCAACAGATGGCACAGGAATCGTCCATTCCAAATCCTCGTAACCAGTTGCCAAGATGCTCGCCAGCCAGGTCGTCTTCAGACAGCAACGTCGAGGCCTTACTGAGAGACCTTTGCCGCCTTTGTTTCATTTTTTTTCCTTTTTCTTCTTCGTCGCCAAACATTGCCGCAAGATCGACAGAATACGCACCGATGGGACGGCGGCGGTGCGGGCCAGGTTAGCGGCCGCGAAGCCAGCAGAACGAGCGAGCATGATGGTGTAGAGAAGAAGAGGAGTTAGGAGACTCTATGCGGTGAATGGTGGTAAAGGTGGGGAGAATGTCGGGAAGGCTGTATGGGTCGGGCGAAGGGGCCTTCGGTCAACCGTGAGCGTGAGTGAGCGTGAGCGGGCGCGGGCGCGGGCGTGGGCTGGGCGTGTCGGGTGCGGGAATGGCCTTGGCCCTCGGGCGGCCGCGGGTGGGTGGGTGGCTGGCCTGCTTGGCCCTCGTTGGCCCTCTGGTGTTGGCTGGGGAGGACCTTCTTCGCCGCCGCCGTCGCCTCCGCCCGCCTTCCACCCGCGGGCGGGTCAGCCCGGTGAGCCACGCCAGCGCAATGAGCGAGGCTGAGTGGGAGGGCGGCACCACGGCAGAGCACGCCTGCTCACGCCGCGCGAAGAAATGCGTGCGTGCGTGCGGGCGGGCGGGCCCGTCCTTGCTTGGCTGTTCTTCCCCCAACCCAGCTGCTGTTCTCATTGAGATCGCCGTGGCGGTCGAGACTGGGCACTTGTCCGGTCGGTCCTGCCCGCGCCAATGTCACAGTCAGTGACCCGGGGCTGCGCGAACCCGACCCGGGGGGCGGACAGTTGGGACACTTCGGATCCGATGGAGGGTCAGCTCGCGAGTCACGGGGCGGTTGGGTGAGCCGAGAAGAAGATGACGGCGAGGTGGGGAAAGAGCCGGTCCACTTTGCGTCGCCGACATTAGTGCAATTGACACTGTAGCAACGCAAGCAGAAACATCCTCGTAAAGCAGCAGTTGCAGTCGAATTTACCACCAGTCTGCGACGGAGAACAAGATGACCTCAGGTGAGTGCCCATCATGCCAGGCGTGCCGCCTCGCCTCCGCCCCCGTCCACGCTGACACGTCCTCTCGGCCTTGTCACTTTTGACAGCACTCCGAGCGACTTCGTTCGCCTCCAGCCTAGTATCCAGCTGGAGCGCAGCCGCCAAGGGCAAGGCACGCGCCGTCACACACACGTCCGTACGATCTCTGTCTAACACCGCTGCCACACGGCAAGCAGTCGCCGAGACGGTGGCCCAGGCTACTTCGACGTCGACCTCGCCGCAAATCAAGACGCCTTCTTCCGCTCTCGAACTCCTCAAATCGCAGCCTTCACACTACATTGTTGCCTCCATCGCTGGCCGTACCCTGCTCCTCAATCCCCGAGACGTCTTCACACTGCCGCGGCTGCGTGACCTGCAAGTGGGCGACGTCATCGAGCTGGATAGGATCCACGAAGTCGGTTCGCGGGATTACACGCTGCGAGCACAGGACCCAATGACGACGCGCAACCAACCTCGGCGGGCGCTGATCGTCTCGTCGAGCCCAGACTCCGAGGAGCCACAGGTCGTGGAGATCAAGTCCTCCGACTCGTGGGCTGCGAAGCTTGCGCCCCGAGGCCTTGCCCACGTCGGAGCCGTGCTCCCACCTAGCACCGTCCGGGCGCGATGCGTAGTCGTAGAGCATACAAAAGGTGCACTGGAGCGCATCACCAAGAAGAAGAGGAGGAAGGATTACAAGAGGACCGTGGAGCACAAGCAGACGTACACTCGTCTGAGACTCGAGGGCATCAAGCTTGGTGACGAGAGTGCATAGAGGCTGGGCAACGGCGGGTCTGCTACAGGTCAACAACAGTCGCACCTCTGGGTCTACCTGCAATTGATCGTCTCTTCTCCCGTTTCATTATGCGCGTGGCCGGCATCGTGTAGTATGTAGGCACAGCAGAGCTGCATATAGGCTGAAAACGGTGCGAAAACGCTGCAGCTTGCCGGTGCGAGGACTCTGATGCGGTATTGCGCGGGCTCGAGTGTAGTAGTCTACGGCCAGACATTGCGCTTACTTGGTGGCAGCTGTGTTTCTCAGACATTGGTCAAAGACTCACGTAGCCAGGCTGTGAAGCAATTATGTAGTATAAGAACAGAGGATAGGCAGCTCTACCAAACGCAGCAAAAGTACCTGGAGGCAGCAATTACAGTGAGAAACCCATGGCTGCCTCGCGCTTTCTTTCATGCTCCTTGTCGCGGTTCAGCTTCTCCTCCAATTTGGCAAACTCATCGAGCGCGACTTCCTCCTCGGGGTCAAGAATCTGTGGCGCAAGGGAGAAAGAGGCGTGCATGACTGTGTCAGAGCGCAAGTTGAGAGGAGAGGTTCAGAGCTGGAACGCTGGGCTACTCACCTGCTCGACACCTTTCACTTCAGGAATGTAGTGCATCAACATGCGCTCAACACCATTCTGTCGGGTCGTTTCACAAAAGGATAGAAACGGAGAGAAGTGCGGCAAGCATCAGCATATGCTTGTGACGTGACTGCCCAAACGCATCGCGTCATCATGTGCACTGAGCGCTGTGACTCACCTTGAGAGTGACTGTGCTGCTGTCACATCCTCGGCAACTACCTTTGAGCATGATTCGCACAATCCCATCCGTATCCTCGCCGAATCCGCGGTATTCCAGGTCACCACCGTCTTCTTGAATGGCGGGACGCACGCGGGTGTCGAGGAGCTCCTTGATCATCGCCACCGTCTCTGAATCCGTGTCCAAAATTGTCGTATCGCTGCTGCCGTTAGCATCGCCCTCCTCGACAAAGAGTGGATGACCAGCTGTAAAGTGCTCCATGAGGGTAGAGTAGATCTCGGGCTTGAGTGTCCCCCAGGGCACGTCTGACACCTTGGTCACCGTGACAAAGTCTGGGCCAAAGAAGACGGCCTTGGTGCCTTCAAGACGGAAGAGCGACTTGGCGAGCGGAGAACGCAGGGAGGAGCGGGTGTCGAGGAACTCGGCGGTACCGCTGGACATGACTTGCTGGCCGGGAAGGAACTTGAGCGAGTCTTCGTTCGGGGTCGACTCTGTTTGGATGAACATGGCCCGCGGCGAGGATGAGTGGAAGGCCCTGACGGCGGAAGGCATGCGGCTCGGAAGCGTCGACATCGGCACCACGACTGGTCGTGTGGCGGACAGGCGCTGGGACGACGATGAGGATGCCGCAGTCGATTGTGACGGTTGCCTGTGGCGACGGGGTGGAAGGGCAGTAGTACCTGCAAACACAGCCTCCGCTTGATGTTGTGCCCGTTTCAGCGAAGTCTTGACCATGGATCGTACCATCGACGAGGTTCCTTGAGAGAGCGACATGTTGGTGGCGATGTGGATTTGAGCTTCGCGAGTGGCCACTTGATCTAAGATTGGTGTAGAGCAGGATACGCTGAGTTATTACGCAATGGTTGGTGTGTTGGGGAGCCTATTTGTTTATTTTGCTCGATTGCGATGTAATGTGACGAAGGCAGAGGGAATATCGGGCCCTGGAAGAATGGCAATCCACTTCTTTGAGATTCCGCGTTTCACTTGCAACTGAGCTTCGCCCGCCCAGCCCGCCCCAGGCCGCCCAGCCGGATTACAATTACCAGGCCAGGGCAGTACGCACGCAGCGGCGCGTGCTTAGGGCCGGGGTGGAGATGGCGCCTTTTGACTTTTATCAAGACGCCTCGGAGCCGAAAGCGTCCTCACAGCCGAAACGCCGCCCCATGCTACGCCGCCACGCGCCACGCCGCCACGGGGCACGGACGCTTGAAGCTGCATCCCAGTGTGCGCAGGACATTGCTCTCAGCCAGCCGGCTCACCGTGACCACATGGCGAGGGCCTTTGTACTTGCGGGACTTAGTACACCGAAACAAGGTTACAGTGGGCAATCATTCAATCTCACTCAATGAGGTCACTTCTGGAAAGAGGAAAGGCGCAGACAATCTCTTTCTATAGCTCTGTTCTGTTGTCAAGGGCGGCCGGCGGGGCAACGTTATGAACGCGTCGCACCAGCCCGCCCGCACGGAAGCAAATGCATGGCCTGCCTGCACCACGCCGCCCCGCCTGCACATTGTCGGTCACGACGGATGCTCAGTGCGTGCTTGCTTGCTTGCTTGCTCCCGTCTGCCTGTCTGTCTGTGCGTGCAGCTCACGCAGCCCCTCTGGCCTCACGTTGCTTCACCCGTTTAGCGCTTCGTAGTCAATTTTGGAGCCAAAAGACGAGCGAGGTCGCGCTCGTAGGCATTCAGGAGCGCAACACCATCAGCATTTTTCCATCCCCCTTTTCACCCTTCATCCTGGCCATCCTCCATCTTGGCCGATACGAGCACCGTACAATCAGTCACATAGACCCCACTTCCCAGGCAGTCTGGCCCCCACCCTCAGTCCCCGTCTCACGCTCCTGCTCACTGGTAGGCGTCAGTCTCATCCGACTCGCCTTTAGCCGGTGCAGCCATGGTCCATCACTCCAAGTCTCACGAGGAAGGCGACACTTGTGTACCTTCCCACGATGCAGTCGCACTCGGCCTCTCCGTCTTCCTCTGCGTAGGCCTCTTTATCTCTTATCTGCCTCAGATCATCCGCATCATCGTCAAGAAGTCCTCGCTCGGTTTCTCGCCGTGGTTCCTCCTCTTGGGCGCTACGAGCTCGGCTAGCGTCTTTCTCAACGTCGTTACCCTTCAGTGGGCCACCGTCAGATGCTGCGCCAAGCTGGTTAGTACCACTCGGGCGACGTACAAACATCGCAATCACCTCTGACACTGACAAGAACCCCCTTTGTCCCCCTCAGACCGCAGGCCAGTGTCTCGAATCGCTCCTCGGCATCTTTCAAGTCGGCCTGCAATGGCTACTCTTCAACTTTTGGTGAGCCGTCCTACACGGAGCGCCTCGCATGACTTAGCTCGCCTCGGCGCTGACCCCCGATTTGCCCTCTCATTCATGCTCGAACAGCTTTGCCCTCTTTCTTTATTACTACCCGGTGGATCACCGCTACGAACGGGCAATCGCCTTGCCCAAGAGAACCAGGACCAATACCAACGATGACGAGGAGCTTCAAGACGACGAGAGTGACGACGACTCTTCCATCGGCGATATCGACTCCATCGAATCCCACATCGCCAACAATTACTCGTCCTTTGATCCCAATGCTAGCGGCGCAGCAGCTAGCTCTGGTGCCGGCACAGGTACCCCGGGTCAGAGCAATTGGACAGAGGGAAGCTCTTCGCTGACTCCTTACGAAGACTCTCCGGACGCTTCGGGCGTGGCTTCTCGCTTCGCAGGCATCGAAGAGGATGCACCAGCATCTTCAAGCGCCTTTGACCGGCTAGTCCCGTCCTTCTGGCCAGTCTGGAAGGCGCCAGCGCGCAAGGCTCCCGGTCCGTCCAGGCTTGGACCGGGTGTGCTTCCCGCTGCCGGTCCCTCGACCGAGGTCGGGCTGCCTCCGACTACAGGAGAAGCATTACCACCGAATGCCACTGCTGCATCCAAGACTGCCGCAGCTGCAGAGGCCGACCCATCTGGTCCCACTGAGGGTACCAGGTTCTCGAGGCAGGCTCTTCTCGGCGTGCCCCGGGGACTGCGCAAGCGTCGAAGGGTGAAACATAAGACGCCAGAGTGGAGTCTCGCGCAGGCCCTGGCGTGGGTAGTAGTGCTGCATTTGTGAGTAGTGAATCGGCAAGTTGCAGACCAGGCGCTCGAGTTGAGTCTGACATCTGACACTTGCGAAACCGTGCGGATCGCTCTTTCGCCCCTCCAGTATCTTTATCCTGCTGGTCACAATCCTCCTCGTCTCCACCCTCCCTGCCACCGCTTTCCCGCCACCTAACGAGACGCCCCTCCCAGTCCCTCCCGGCGCGCCATCCTCCCTCGCCGGAGGCATGCTCCATCTGCTCTCGGCCTCCTCGTCGCGACTGCTCATCTCGCGCTGGGCTGCCTTCCTCGGCATCACAGGAACTCTGCTCGCCATGGCACAATACATCCCGCAGATTGTGCATACATTCCGCCAGAAGCA
This sequence comes from Quambalaria eucalypti, assembly GCA_004016185.1. Lineage (NCBI taxonomy): Eukaryota > Fungi > Basidiomycota > Exobasidiomycetes > Microstromatales > Quambalariaceae > Quambalaria > Quambalaria eucalypti. The sequence continues at coordinate 62,586 of RRYC01000185.1, forward strand.
CGTTGGGTCGCTCTCTATCCCCATGATGCTCCTCCAAACCCCCGGCACCGTCATCTTCGTCTATTCCCTTGCCATCCGACCCGGCATCGACTGGACCAGCCTGGCTGCTTACGTCTGCACAGGTATCCTGCAGTGCGTACTACTCGTCATGTGCATCTGCTGGAAGTTGCGACAGAAGAAGCTTGGCTTGGACGACTACGGAAGGCCCGTCAGTGCTCAAGCGGTTGGAGAGGTCGTGGACGGAGTCGCACGCAGCGGCGAGGAGCTGTAGACGTCGCAAGTCCGCACTCGGGGACGGAGGCAGCTGTGCGCAGGGCCGCTCCGCCATCGGGCAGGCTCGGCATACCAGCAGGCTTCAGTACGGGGCAAGGTTAGAACACGTGCTTGAAATGGGCGTAATACCAAATGGAATCCGCATATACACTCTGGATGCAACGACAAGTGCGTCTGTTGAATAGACTTGGAGGAGTAAGCATGGACTGGTGGGGTGACGCACATGTCTAGTCGGTCCGGATCCTCCTGCTAGGCCGTCTTCTCATGCAACCTCAAGTCCGCGTACACGAGCTTCTCGAACCTCTGCCTCAACTGAAAAATCTCCGGCGGACCGCACGGTAAGACCTGTGTCCCCCAGAATGTGCCCAAATTACGCTCGGGGTCAAAGGTATAGTACGAGTTACCGAGGCCGAACCAGCTCTGCGTGCCTGCAGGCTTACCGCTTTGCGCCGTCGTACCGCACGTGACTGTTGAAAGGAGCGTGGCCCTCTCCTCGCTTTCTGGAGAGAGCTCGTCGTCGACTAAGAGGAGGTCGGGTCTCGCCGTTGCAGGATGCACAATTGGCCTCGCGATGACCGAGGGTTTCATGGCGAGGTCCCACGTCGATTGGGAAAGGAGCGCTGCAGGGCAAGGGGCACCGGCGGGCACACATGAATGTTTGAGAACCGTCAGTCGGCGCTTACCAGCAAGAAGGGTGGCTAGGCAGTTGTACAGTTGTACTCACCTGGTTCCTTTCGGATACACGCCTGGAACAGCTTGGCGTACACTATGTGCGGGGCATACACGGGCCCCGAGCCAAAGTGGTTCTTTCCCTCTGGCGGGTCTCCCTCGCAAGACCACGCCGAAAACGGAATCTGTACAAACCCGCCATTCGGCCCAGCCTTGGCATGGAAGTGTGAGATCTTCTGCGGGTCCGCATGCGTCTCCTCATCAAAAAAGAGATCGCACTGCCCCGCGCACCCCAGCGGCTCAAAGAGAAGCTCGCGGTACAACACACGGAGGTTCTTCCCCGTTGCGCGCACCAGCCACAGCGCGAGGTAATCCCACGAGCCACTGTACTCCCATGCTTCATCGTTCTCCCGCAAAGAGGGGACATCAAAGTCGGAGATGCGGCCTGTGACGGTGGGTTGGCCGGCCAGGGGCTTGCCCTTGCTTGGGGCGTACCACGGCGAAATTAGGGGAGACCAGAAGTACCCCAGTCCTGCTGTATTGCTGAGCAGTGAACGGAAGGTCGGAACCGTCTTGCGCGGTGTGAGGTACGGCGTCAAGCTACCCGTTGTTGGGTCGATGTCGTCGCTCCAGCCCGTGAGGATCTGCGAGGCCTTGAATGCCTGAGGGTGGGAGGGAGCAAATTCCGGGAGGAGACGCAGGACCGCGTCGGGGGAGTCGAGGTCCGCGATGGTGGAGCCGTCCTTGGCGAGGCCCCGCTCGAGGACCATGAGTACCATTAGGGCAATACCGAGCTTGGAGCATGAAGCCAGCCAGCAGGTGGTGTCCTGGCATCGGGAGGGCGGGCGGGCGGGCACAGTTCGCGGTGAGAATCGTGGCTTCCGCCTGTCTACAAGGACCAACACACTCACTTCGGTCATGGGCACAGCGGGCTTCTCCTCGGTAGGGAGGGATGCATTCCCCGTAGCGCCGCTAGCAAGGTACTTGTCCCCGTCGAATACGCAGTACTGGAAGCCCGGAGCGACGCCGCTCTTCACTGCGTCGGCGAAGAAGGCCTGCAGGGTGGGGTGCAGAGATCGAATGGGATGTCAGACACTGGTACCTATTTGGGCATAGGGGGCGCCGCATATACGCACATCAAGCTTGCTCTGCAGCGAAGTGGGCGGCTCTGCCTCCGCGTCAAGGTCGACGTCGACGGTTGTGGTCGTGGTAGCAGTCGCCGGCGCCTTGATATCAGCGACGGGGGTCGTCTGGTCAGGGTCCACGAGAGCCATGGTAGTCATGTCGAGTGGGTATGTATGCCGAGGTGAAGTAGGTAGGGCGAAGACTTCGGTAAAGCGTCAAGGTCGCTGCAAGGGCGGCAGGATGGGGGCCGTGCGTGGGTATGGCTGGGTTACTCTTGTCCTCCGACTGGAGTTGCAGGGGGCTTTTATATGCCCCGCCTGCGACACTGGGGCCACCCCATCCATACAGACAGTGGGAATAGGTGTCCCATGGTGGGTCCCGTGACGCGTTTGATGAAGGGGCAGGGCCCTGCCTGAATGCCCAGGCGCCCGCGCTCTGCGGCCCGGGGAATCAAGACCAAGCATTGCCTCGTAGGGATAGGCGGTTCAGTCCCTGCTCGAGGCTGACAAAAAGAGGGACAGCTGTGACGCTAAGCCACGAGCAATGTGCCGTCTCTGTCGCAGCACTGGGGAAGGCTTGCACGCTAATTGAAATGCAGGCTTTGTGAGGCAGGAGAGGGCTTGAAAGTGAGTCAGGTCATGCACTTGCCCACAATGCGATGAATGCATCATAGGTGTCTCTCCGCTGCCCGAGCAAGCAAGGTGGGGGGACGTTGCACAACGGCCAGCTCGGTATGTTTGCAGTCTCTGCCTGTATGTTTTGAGGGGCCCCGCATTTTCATTGCCTTGCGCTCGTATTGCGCGGGAATAGAGTGACCGTGGCGCGCGGGCAGTGCGCGATGCGATCATGTGGCTTCTCTGCGGTCTTGAGGTTCAGCAGAGTTTGGTACTGGTACAAGATTGTATGTACTTACCCTACTGCCAGTAGAGCGAAGCAAGCGAGCGAGCAATCTAGCGGTCGATCAGACACCGGCACTGGGCGCTGGGGTTGTGACAGCTGCAGGGACAAGAGGAGCAGCATAAAGTATGCGAGGCCCGAAGTTGCGACGCGCGAGACACCCAGACACCGAGGTAGCATCTGTGGCTGGAAGAGACGGCATCGCGGTGTGTGGCTCGGCGCTTTTGATCGGAAATCAAGGAGGCTTACAGTCAAAGCGCGAATGAAAGCATCAAAGGGGCCATGAGACACGCATAAGATGCTCCAACATCATGACCCATTGAACTCGATGCGTTGCTTACATTCTTGCGCCGGGAATGGGCCCCGCCCGGGGTACACGTGACGCCAGATGTAGTTCCCCTGACCTCGGAGTGAACGACCTCGTACCTGCGCTAACATAAGCTCGCTCGCTCTACCTATGCTCAGGGTAGAAGCACTGCCCTTTGAGCTACGTTCCCGCACTTTCCGGGACCGAGTCACTTCAAAAAGCCTCGAGGCTATAATAGGAGCAGCGGGCAGCCTCCCCGGCGCGCACGCCCACCGTGCGGTCCCTGCAGCGGGTCCAGTTGAACGACGAGACTTTTACCCGGACGGCCGCTCGGGGATCATTTGCCTCTAACTGGGCGAGCGCCGAAGCGAGAGCGGAACGCGTTTGTACGCAGTTGCTGCGACCAGGCAGATGAGTATCCGCTGTAGCCCTCATGGACTCAGAATGAGCTACCATCCGTTCACTCTCGCTGGTCATCTGAGCAGCGTCGGGCGAGACGAGGAGCGTCAGGGCCAACTACATACAAGACAAAAAGGGTGGCGAGAGGCTGGCGGCTCGGGTGCAGGGAAGCTGCCCGCCCGCCCGCCCTTCCGCCTTTCCGCCTTCTCCACAAGACACAGGCCTCGCCCTGTCACGTGACCCTCTGTACTCCTCAGGCACGGACCGGGCAGCTCGCTTGCTCGTGTGGTGGGCCCAGTCCATTGGCGCAGAGGGTCGACGAGGCGAGGCCCGAGTGTCGCCCGCCTGTCGCCCGCCTGCCTCGCCTGCCTGCCTGCGCGCCCACCCAGCAATTGCTCCCGTAAGTGCGTAACCTAGGGCCGCGTATCAGACTTGTGGTAGCATACAATACATTCATTCGCGCCTCCATCACAAGTCGCCACCGTCACATTCGTTACCGTCTGTCCACAGCGTCCCCTCCTTGCCCCTCCCCCTCCTTCCATTGCCGCTAGTTGCTCTGTCAAGCACAAAGGGTCGTTGGCTCGCCTTTGCTGCAGTCACATCCTCCTACCCCCACCGCCATCATGGCTTCCCGCCGGCAGCGCGAGCCCGAGGCTGCGCCCGACGAGTATCAGGCGCCCTTTAGCTTGCCCATCCGCAACCAGAACACGGCCTCGTCATCCAGTGACCACCAAAATGGAGAAGCGCAAGAGAATGGAGGAGAAGAAGAAGTCCAAATGGCGTCGTCGCCCTTCTTTGACGAAAAGGAGCACGCTGAAGCCGTTGCTTGGGCACGCTCCGAGCAAGCACTCGACGACGGAACTAGTGACACCGACGTCAATGCCTCGAGCGCAGTCAAAATTGGCGCACGAAAGCGTCGTGATAGCCAAGTCAGCAGCTATGGAGACTTTGGCAGCGTCTTTGACGGACCTGCTGCCGGCATCGTGCCCAGCAGTGTGTCCAGCATGCACCATGCCATGACACGCCCCGAGCTGTCGCGCAGGGCCTCGAGCCGCTCGCGCCGCCGCATCTCTCGCGAGGCATACTCGCCCACGCGGAGCCGGAAACTCAGCTTCGCTCGTGATGGCCAAGGGGAAGACGACGACGACGCCGGCGTCGTCGATGATGCCGTCAGCGTCACCAGTGCAAGGACCTCTACCAGTGTTCGCAGTGCTGGCGCAGGCTCTACTAGATTCGGCAAGAAGCGGAGGGTACCCCAGGCGGACTTCGACGGCGACGATGGCGAACGTCCGCGTGGTATGCTTGGCAACATCCTGGCATCGTTCCGCGGCGACAGGCCCATCGACGATGATGCCCGCAGTCGCTCTTCCCGTCGTCCTTCTCTTGGCCAGCGCAGGAGTTCCAGTTCCAGCGTCGGATCCGGTCGGGCAAGCTCGCGGGGAGACCACCTCAGCGACGACGACAACAGCGACGACGACTTTGGCCTCGAGTATGGGTCTGAAGACGACGATGACGACGACGACGACTCTACAGGCGGCAGCCTCCACAGCACGTCATCCGACGAAGGGGGCTCCAACAACCGCGGTGGAGTGCTTCCATCCGCATTTGGACCCCTCAGCGGGACCGTAGACCCCGTATTCGGTGACTCGAGGATCAGCACAGGCAGAGAACCCGAAGACGAGCTCGATGCTGAGCTCCAAGGCGTCGAATTCGACCACCAAGCGGGAAGCAGTGGATTTGGCCGTGTCCAGAACCCCGACGGAACTCTCGACCCCGAATCTCTGCAAGACGCAGAAGCGACGAGGAAGGCCCGCGAAGAGATGACGTACCTCGACAAGGGCTCGCGCAGTCGCCAACAAATCTACCTTCCAGACGAGGATTCTCTGATCCGCTTCACGGGGTATCAGACGGTCAGCATCCGCAAGGCCATTTGGGTTGCGTGCTGCATCCTATCCGTCGGAATCTTGTATCTGCTTGGCCGCTGGCTTCCCAAGCTCTGGCTGCGGTGGACTTGCAAAGAAAGCTCCTTTGAAGAGGCGCACTTTGTCGTCGTCGAGAATCAGTACGGCGACTTGCACCTCGTTCGTCCCGAAACGGTTCCCTTTGCCAGGCCGCTTGCCACTGCCTTTCCTCCGTCTTCGCGCGACCCGCCCTGCACCCTCGCAGAACACCAGTCAAACGTCCAAGCACAGCTGCAAATCGTCAATCGTGCCGCTAGCCGAGGCGGCAGCAAGGTCGGCAGCGCCAAGAGCAGCATCAAGAGCGGGAGTGGCAAGACAACAACCAATGGCAACGGCGGCGCTCCCGTTCCTGGCAATGGCCACATTTTGCCTCGTGAAGAGCTGCCCACGATCATGGCGGGCGTCGAAACTGAGCAGTTGATGGACCTGACCTACATGGCCTACCGATACACTCGCTTCTTCCTGCATCCTCCCAGCGGTCGATGGCGCATGGTCAAGGATTGGCGAGACCCGACTTGGGCGTCCAATGCTTCGGCGTCACAAGGAAACTCCTGGGACGCCGAAAAGGATCGTACCACCCTCTTTGGCAAGAATGAAGTCGAGATCGAGGACAAGGGTGTGCTTGGCCTGCTCATTGACGAAGTGCTCCATCCATTCTACAGTGAGTTGCCGCCATGCCAACGCCAACGCCACTCCACCTCGCCGTCTTTCCCCACTGACTTGCATTCTCCTCTTCGCCCCCAGTGTTCCAAATCGTGTCCATCGGTCTTTGGTCCATCGACGACTATTACTATTATGCTATTTGCATCGCCATCATCTCGCTGGCGTCCATTGTCACCACCCTCATTGAGACTCGCACCACAGTCGCACGCATGAGGGAAATGTCACGCTTCAATATACCCGTACGAGTCCTCCGCGAAGGCACTTGGAAGACGCTCGACAGCTCGCAGCTCGTTCCTGGAGACGTCTACGATGTCGCCGAGCCTGGATTGCTGTTGTTCCCCGCCGACAGCGTCCTCTTGACCGGCGATGCTATCGTCAACGAGAGTATGCTCACGGGCGAATCGGTGCCGGTATCCAAGCTGCCCATCACCGACTCGGCCATGCAGTATCTCCACATGACAGGCCAAGACATCCACCCCGAAGTCGCCAAGCACTTTTTATTCTCCGGCACCCGCATCATCCGCATTCGAGGCGTACCCGGCAGCGAGAACAAGCCCGACGACGCCGGCGCCAAGGCAATGGTAGTCCGCACCGGATTCGACACGACCAAGGGCGCCCTGGTCCGCAGCATGCTCTTTCCGAAGCCCATGGGGTTCAAGTTCTACCGCGATTCGTTCCGCTTCATCGGTTTTCTCGGCGGAATTGCGGCAGTCGGCTTCACGGCGTCGTCCTTCAACTTTGTCAAGCTTGGCATCGCTTGGCACACCATCGTGGTGCGAGCGCTTGACCTCATCACCGTCGTTGTGCCACCTGCCTTGCCGGCTACGATGAGCATTGGGACTACATTTGCCATCTCCCGACTACGCAAGGCCGAGATCTTCTGCATCTCTCCCAATCGCGTCAACATCGGAGGCAAAGTCAACGTCTTTTGCTTCGACAAGACGGGGACACTCACCGCAGATGGCCTCGATGTCCTGGGCACCCGTACAGTTGACTTGCGCGCCAATCGCTTCAGCGAGCTGCACGAGGCTGTGGACGAGATGCCAGTCAATGCCTACGTCCCCAAGCAAAATGCCGACGCCAAGAAGATGCCTCTGCTCTATGCGCTGGCCACCTGTCACAGCCTCAAGGTCGTTGACGGCGAGGTCATCGGCGACCCGCTGGATGTCAAGATGTTCGAGTACACCGGTTGGACTCTCGATGAGGGACGAGACCAGGCGGCCAAGGCCACGACCAAGAGCGGTACCGCAAAGGACGGCAAGAGTCGCCTGACCGACCGACCCCCAGCCCTCGTGCAGACGGTGGTGCGACCTCCTGGGGGCCAGGCCTTTGAAATCGAAGACGCCATCAAGCCGGGCCGTCATGCCCACTTCCTCGAGCTGGGCGTGCTCAGGACATTCGAATTTGTCTCCCAGCTGCGGAGGATGAGCGTCGTGGTCAAGCGCCTCAAGTCTGACTCGCTGGAAGTCTTTGTCAAGGGTGCGCCCGAGGTCATGGGTGACATTTGTGACCCCGCCTCGTTCCCCTCGGACTATGACGACTTGCTCGCCTACTACACCAAGCACGGCTATCGTGTCATTGCCTGTGCTGGCAAGAGCATGCCCGGCATGACCTGGATCAAGGCCCAGAGAATGAAGCGAGAGCAGGCAGAGTCTGGTCTGCGCTTCCTGGGTCTCATCATCTTTGAGAACAAGATCAAGGAAGGAACAGCACCAGCCATCGACACACTCACTCAGGCCAACATCGTCTGCAAAATGGCAACGGGAGACAACCCGCGCACAGCCATCAGCGTCGCGCGAGAATGTGGCATCACCGCAAACTCTGCCCACGTCTTCCTGCCCACTTTTGTGCAAGGCGGTCCGCAATCGCCCAATGCCGTCCTGGACTGGTCGAGCGTCGACGATGAGCGAGTCAAGCTCGACCCTGTCCGGCTGAGACCACTCGTCAACGACCCGCACGTCTTTGACGTAGACGGCTTCGATCTTGCAGACTACCAGCTAGCCTTGACCGGCGACGTCTTCCGATGGATGATCGACTATGCTCAGGTAGAGACGCTGCGGCGGATGCTCATCAAGGGTACCATCTTTGCCCGCATGTCGCCCGACGAAAAGCACGAGCTCATCGAGCGCTTGCAGGCGCTAGGCTACACCGTCGGCATGTGTGGTGACGGTGCCAATGACTGCGGCGCATTGAAGGCAGCTGATGTGGGCATCTCGCTGTCCGAGGCCGAAGCCTCTGTCGCTGCGCCCTTTACCTCGCGCTCGCCAGACATTTCCTGTGTCATCGAGGTGATCAAGGAGGGTCGCGCGGCCCTTGTGACTTCGTTCTCGTGCTTCAAGTACATGGCGCTCTACAGTCTCATCCAGTTTACGAGCATCACGATCCTCTACTCCTTTGCTTCGAGCTTGGGCGACTTCCAGTTCCTCTACATCGACCTCTTTATCATTCTACCCGTCGCCGTCGCCATGGCACGCACGCTCCCTTACCCCGAGCTGGCAGTCAAGCGTCCGACGGCAAACCTCGTCTCCAAAAAGGTGCTCACCTCTATGCTGGCGCAAGTCGCCATCTGCTCCGCCGTCCAAGGCTTCACCTTCTTCTACACGCGCTCGCAGCCATGGTACACCCCGCCCGTGGTCAACCCGGACAAGCTGGACGTCGTCAACCCAGAGAACTCTGCCCTGTTCCTCGTCTCGTCCTTCCAGTACATCCTCGTCGCAGCCATCTTCTCCGTCGGCCCGCCCTACCGTCGACCGATGCACACAAACATCGCGCTGATGCTCTCCCTCGTATCACTCACGGCCTTCTCCACATACTTCCTCTTCGTCCCCTCGGGCTTCTTCTTCGACATCCTCGGCCTAGTAGAGTTCCCCCGCTCCTTCCACTTTGCCCTCGCGGGGATCGTCCTCCTCAATGCAGCTCTGAGCTTCATCGCTGAAGCCTACCTCGTGCGTCCCCTCACCCTATCCATCAAGGCGACCCAGCGGTACCTCCGACGGTGGAGGGCTGCGGCTCACCGCGGACGGAGTAGGTACGCGTCTGCGGGCGCGCCGACGACGACGAGGCATGGAGCACTGTACAAGGCTGTGCATCAGGACTTGAATGATGAGCTCAGGACGGAGAGGGAGGCGTAAGCCCGAGCCGGAGCCGGAGCGTAGGCGCTGCGTGCGTGCGTCCAGGCAGGACAGAGCTTTCCTTCTTTCATGCGTTCATTCATTCCATCGATACATCTCTTCGGTTCGGTTCGGTTCGGTTCGGTTGATTCGCTCCTTCTGTGCTGTGCTGTGCTGTGCTGTGCCGTGCTTGGAAAAGTGCTCTCTCTGCTCCCTGCCCTGCCCTGCCCTTGCCCTGCCGATTGCTCCTCATGTCATCTCATGTCACCCGATTGCTCGAGATCAATACGATGCGATGCGATACGATGCTGCAGGATTGATTCGACTTGACGTATCACACCCACACATACACGTACAAGCGCCAAGCTTACACGGCTCTCAGAGCGGACGGATGGCTGTCCCTGCCCCGACACTAATAAGGTACTGAGTGTACTGCAACTCGTGCTACCCGTATGTACTGAACGGAAAGTCCAATTCGATTGCTTGGTTCTTGCTCGTCTATTTACTTGTCACTTGTCATTTCTCACTCGTCACTCGTCACTCCATGACCGAACTCTGCCCCGCCCCGCGGTTCAGCCCTCCCCCCTGCCCCTCACCCTCACCGTGACTCACCCCTGATTAATCTCCAACAACCTATCAATCGCCTGCCCCACATCGCCCTCACATCCCTCGAGGACCATCCTCCTCACTTCATCCTCCACACTCGGGAACACACTCCTGAGCGTCTCCACGCCCGCCTCAAACTGCTGCGACTCAGCTTCTTCCTGTGCGCGCACGGCAGAGATGTCCGCTTCGGACGCGTCACCTAGGTCTCCGTCTCCATCGCCCTCGCCGTCTCCAGAGGGAAAGTCCTCGGAGGAAGGTTGCAGGAGGGAGGAGTCCCCCAGTTGGGCGGGGCGCCCCTGGTTTACGCCGCGCCGGAGCGTGGGGTAGGCGCCCCCGCTTCCTTCTGAGGAGGAGGAGGGCGGTGCCGGCAAGGAGGAGGACAGAGACGAGGTGAGTGAGCGCGAGGGCGGCTGTCCGCCTGGGCCCGCACCCGGACCACGCACGGGCGCGGGCGTCTCGGTCAGAAACGAAGGGACAAATGCACCCAAGTCGGGGAGACGCCGGTCGCTGCGCGCCGCAGCCTTGCCCTTACCGCAGTAACCGTCGTCGGGATAGTCCTCATCGTCGCTTCCGCCCTCGCTGGGCGTGCGAATCCCCGAGCCCAAATCGACTTCGCCACGCCCGCCCCCGCCTACGCCGCGGTGCTGCCCCTGCCTGGAGAGTCCCACGCCGAGCCCACCAGGCGCATTGAATGGGTCGATGGACTCCCCGCGCTGCGGCGGGGGAGGGCGGCGCAGCGCCTTGGGCGCAAAGGGCGTTTCGCCGATCCGGCGACCGGGCGGGTGGTCCTCATCGTCTTCGTCATCTTCCTCGTCATCATAGCTGCCGGTGTGCTTCGGGTTGCGCACGAGCGACGAAAAAGGTCCCTGTCGGTTTTCAGTCGTCTGAGGTGTGTGCGGCTCGGGCTGGCCAGACACAGCGCCAGCGCCTGGTTCGCCCTCGTTTGAAACGCCTCGGAAGGATCGACCCCACATTGCGGGGTTGAAGCCAGACATTGTACGTCCACCCCCAGACGACGCATTTTGCTGCTGCTGCTGCTGCTCCGAGTCTTGGCTGGGTGTTGACTGCTGCTGAGATGCACCTTGATCCGGGTCTGAGCCAAACAAGCTCCCAAAGACGCCCGTGCCGACTCCGCGTCGTGGCGTCGATGTCGCCGCGTTCAGAGCAGTGCCAGTCGCGGGTACGGGACTGCTCACCCTCCCGGGACTCGGAGCAGCCGAGGCGGCTCCACTTCCACCACCGCCGGGCGTCCTGATCCCTTCGATCCCTTCGCCCAGCAGCTTACCCAGAGCTCCAATCGGCTTGCCAAGACTCGTGGTGAAACCCAGCCTCGCCGCTTCACCCGTACGCTGCAGGAACGCCTTGGTGTCCTCTGCGAAATTATTAGAAGCCATCGCAGCCTGGTTGGTCGCGCCCGGACCGGGCAAGCTATGCGCCGCTTCTTCGCCTGCAGTGGGTGGGGCATGAGGGTCCGAAGAGCTGGTGGCGCGCTTGTGAGTAGCAGGACGGGGCTCTGGTGCAAGCGTCCCGGCGGCAGGGACGACGTCGGGCCGGGGCTGGGTGCCAAGCTTGTTGACTGCCTCTTCGACGTTCTTCTCAAACTCCTCTTGTGTGATATTCGAGAGGCTGGAATAGTCCATCGTCTCGATGAATGCAGTGGCACCCATCAGACTGGAAAGATAGTAGCCCGACTCACTGGACAGCTTTTCTGGGTTGCGGAAGCGGCCAATGTACTCGACGTTGCTGATCAGGTGGTCGGGATTTGCCTTGAGCACGACGAAGATGAGGACGGGGATGAATGTGTCTGCATTTTCCTCGGAGCTCAGGTGTCTGATGAGACCAAAGATGACCTTGCAGCAGTTGAGGATGCAGATGAGCTTGTCTCGCGGGGCCTTGTAGTGGTTGATCTTGAGGAGCTCTTGCATCGCAAAGTCGATGAACCCTTTGGAGTGGTCGCCGGTGGGCACATCCAAGTGCTCCTCTTTGAGCCATCCAAATAGCTCGATTCTCTCTTGCAGCACCCGATCACGCTCCAGGTCGTCCGTCTGTGGCGTCCACCTGCCCTCCTTGGCGACGGCGGGCGTAAAGGTAAAGTTGTAGAGTCGATTCATGACGAGCTTCTCCATTGCTTCCTTTGCATTCTCGAAATCAGTCTCTCCGAGGGATGCCCAGACGGCGCATTGGCGCATGCGCACAGAGATGAAGTCCAAGAAGTCAAAGATGAGCTTGATCTGGTCGCTTGTGCGGTAGGGCTTCTTCGCGAATCCTCGGATGAAGCTGCGCACGTATTCGCCCACGCCGCGAGCGCTGGGGTCCTTCATCTGCTCGAGGAAGATGTTAAAGTCAAAAGGCTTCTCTTCCTTGGGAGACGTTGCAGGAGGCGGACCCTTGCCGATCTTGAGGCCGGCGGAAGAAGGTGTTCGCGGCGTGAATGGTCGATCGCTGGAAGAGGGCGTCGATGGACCTGCCAGCTGTGGCGGGGTCATGGTCCCCGCTGCTGCGGCTGCGGCCACGGCAGGTGAGGCTGATCGGCTGCTTCCCTCTGCGCGGAATGCCCGAGCTATGCGTTCTTTTTCCGCCGAATCATCGGGCGTCTCGTCCTCACCCTGGACTGCCACTGCACCTTGCACCTTGTTAGGCTCCGCGTCTTGGAGCTTGGCGGGGACGGGTGGCGGCGGGAGCGAGTGTTGCTTGCTGGGCAGAGGCGGTGACGCAGCCGACGCAGCCAGACTGGCCTCAGGTACCACAGCCTCTGAGCGCGGTGCCTCCTGCTGGGGAGGGTTGGCGTCTTTGGAGGCGTCGGAGCTGAATGACTGAACAGAGATCTCTGGTACGGGCGTTGACTTTGCTTCGACGTCTGGTGTGGCTTCGGTGTTGTTTGGCGTCGCTTCGGTATTGTCTGGTGTCGCTCCGGCGTTGTCTGCTGCTGGTGTTGCTGCCGCCGCTTCCATACTCTCAGCCGACATCTCTGTTCTTGCTTCTGGCTTGCTCTCCGATCCCTTTTCATTCTCATCCTCAAGCTCAAGCGTAGTGGACTGCGGCGTATCAGAGAGGCTCCTTGCTTCGCTGAGCTGTTGCTCTGTCGCGGCCTCTGTCTCCAAGAGGAATGCCCTCTGACTGGCAGCGAGACTCTCGTCTGGAGAATCAGCTGTAGTATGTTCAGGTGGCGAGGTGTCCGTCTTTGTATCGGCAGGCTGAGAGTGACTCTCCACTTTGTGTAGGCTGCCCTCGTCGCTCTTCTTGGGCCCTTCTGGCACGTCGTCCGATGCTGTCTGGGCAGTCTTCGTGGCTGTGTGCTGCTCCAAGCCAGACTCAGCGCCAGTCTGTTCGCCATCAAGCTGAGACTGGCGCTTCGACTTCGATTCTTCATCGCTGCCTTCCACTGTAATGGCCTCCTCTGGTACGTCGTCTGATGCTGGCTGGACCGTTTTCGTGGCTGTATGCTGCTCCAAGTGGGACCCAGCACCAGCAACATCCGATGATAATGGCTTGTCACTCTGAGCTGCTGCCGACTCACCGGCGGTGTTGATGGCCTTTGGCGACGAGGTCTCTTCCGCGGCAGTCGAATGGTCAGTCACACGCTCGGACACGTCAAGCGTCGTCTGAGAGAGTGGTTCGCTCACGCTAATCGGGTCGACACGTGGAGAGGCATCTACTAGTGCATCTGTCTTGACGTCGGTATTTGAGGAAACCTCTGTCGATGCATCTGTCTTAGCGTCGGTGCGTGAAGAAGCCTCTGTCGATGCATCTTCTTTGACATTGTCGGTGGTGAGATCGGTCGGCTCCGTGACAGGCGTACGCTGCACGGCCGTCTCATCGAGCGTCTTGCCTGCCGCAACGCTGTTTGTGTCGTCATCAGCGTCAGCTGCCCGTTCCGAGGACTCGTCATGTGCAGGTGCAACCGGTTCCGAGTCTTGCTTGGTAACGTGGAGAGTGGCGAGCGAAGAGGTGAGCCCTTCAGCAGGTATTTCGATGCCCTCTTTGAGGGACGACGGCTTTTCCTCTCCGTGAGAGGTCGAGCTGGACATGTCTTATCTGCTGTTGCTGAGGTGGCTACTAAGAAGAGTGGGATGGGCGGAGCTGACTGCCGTGGTCCCCGAATGGAGGCACAGTCGCTCGCGATGATAGAAGGAAGGCGAAGGAGGTGGGAGAGACCAATGGTGATGAAACGATGTGGCAAGGCGGGTATTGGTTCTACTCTGGATGTTTGCTCGTGTGAGCTTGAGGATGTGCTTGGGCCACAGGAGAAGGTGAGATTGGGACGTGTGGCCCAAAGGCGTACCATGTCGCCAGTTACCCCACTGCACCCTCCACGCCACCACCGCCACCTCCTCCAATCGTCGTCCCTCGCCAGTCTCATTTCCTCGCCCGCACCAGCCAAACGCACGCCCAACCAACACTTTTGGTCCAGCCAAAACGACGTCGTTGCTCTCTGGCCTCGGGTTGGCCTGCCTGCCTGCCTGCCTTGACTGTCCCCGCGCGCCGCGCCGTTTCCCATTGGCTTGTCTGTCCGCCCGCCCGCCCGCCCCGCCCCGCCCCGCCCCGCCCCTTCAGGCACACCACGCGCGGACCGCTTGAAGCCGCTTAAGGTGCGGCAACACACAAGACACAATGTAAGCGACGAGCAATTGGCCTTTGGTGGCACTCAGAGTCCATACACGAAAGCTTCCTCTTCGCGTTTTGCCACTCTTGATACAATACAAGGCCCATATCAAGTCGCATAAACTACCTGTGGACGAGAGAAGTAACTCGTACCTTCTGCCACTCCTTTGCACCCTCCCACCTCCAGCAATGGACGTCGGCGACGGCGGAGCCACAGACAGCAACCGCCCAGGCAGCAGCCACAGCTCCGGGGGCAACCCGCCCCGAACCCCATCTCCATCACCAACGTGGACGCCGCGGACACCACAACTCGAGCATTCAACGCCATTGTCGGATTATGCCCATACCCCAATCCACTTGCAGGAACAAGATTCGCAGTCGCAAAGGGCATACAGAGACCCTTTCCACGAAGAGTCCCTGACCATACAGGCTGATGACGATAGCGAATGGCAGGACGAGGACGATGAAGATGTACCGCCATTGCGAGCGGGACCGTCCTCGGAGGCTTTCACCTCTTCTCCCCGTCGAATGCGGCTCAGGGGTAGCCCCGACGGCGACGACCACAACGACGACGAAGAGGAAGAACTCGAAAAGGTGTGCAGGATATGCAGATGTGGGCCAGAACCCGACCAGCCCCTCTATCACCCATGCAAATGCACTGGGTCCATCCGCTACTGCCACCAAGACTGTCTAAAAGAATGGCTCACCCATTCCAAAAAGCAAAAGTGCGAGCTGTGCAACCACGCATTCAGCTTCCATAAAGTCTATTCCGCAACCATGCCCGACAAGCTGCCCATTCACCTCCAGGCCATCTTTCTCGCCCGCAGAATCGCATCATGGCTCCTCTTTGGCTGCCGGTGTATCCTCGTGGCCACCATTTGGCTCGCCTTTGTACCTTGGGCCAACATCAACTTCTTCCGCGCCGTATTCTGGATACCCGACGCCATCGTGTGGGCCGGTGGAGGCGGCATCGCCTCGTGGTCAGGCGTAAACCTGCAAGACTTGACATACAATGCTTCATCGGCCTCGTCGTCCCACCAGGCATCGCCTTCGCCTCTTCCCCTCCGCGACCACTTGTTGCGCATGACCATGGACGCAAACGCTTCGACGGCCACTGCAGCATCAGCACTCCCTCGAGGCCAAGCCGCCGCCTCGCAGTCCCTCCCTGGACTCAGTCTTCTCCACCTTCCCCTGCTCATTCTCTCCATCTTCAAGCCTTCCAACCTCCTCTTTCTCGCCTTTCAATGTCTGCAAAGTCCGGCCTCGGTTGCCCGGGCTGCTGCAGCCACCAAGCAACTGTGGACCCAAGAGATCATGAGCTGGGACTGGAAGACCAACCTCAGCCTCATCAGCCACCACATCTTTCTCGGACAGATTCTCACCTGCGTCCTCGTCGTCATTGTCATCTCTGCTTGGTTCACACACGAATGGGTCATGATGCATCTGCCCGCTCAAATACCCGGTCTCGAGGACCAGCAAGAGTTGCCAAACGAGGAGGAGCAGGCTGCGCCACAGCAGCCGCCAGTGCCGCCAGCAGCAGCAGTAGCAGCAGTAGCAGGATGGCAACCCGAGCAACAGCCCCACCAGCCCCGCCAGCCCCACCAGCCTCAACACCAGCAGGATCCTCAGCACCAGCCACCCACGCTGCGAGGAGATGTCCCGCCCCCTGCAACGGAGCAAGATCGTCCCGATCTGGCTACGCTCGTAGCTCAAATGCCCGAGTTGCGACGCCTTGCAGATATACCGCCCGGTCAGCCTCACGACGAGGAAGTGAGGGCCTTCTGGGCACGTCTGGCGGCAGAAGCACCCAGGGGCCGTCCTGCATTAGACATTGCAACAGCTTCGCCCGACGTCGCCACCCAACAGAGACCATCTAGCGGGCAAGGACAGCTAGCTGTACGACCAGACTCATCGCCAGTCTCAGCCGGCTCTGCAGGGTTCCAGGAAGTGGCTGTACCACTCGACCCTAACCATCTTCGTTCTGCAAGGCTCGCGCATTTCTCCAATATGCCGTCATCTGCGCCGGGGTTCGGGTTTGCGTATCCGGCCGCAGAAGCAGGGCCTTCATCGCAGAACCAGCCTGCCCATCCAGAGGCCAGAGATCCGTGGTACCCGGAAGGCTTTGAGCTAGGCGATAGCCCCGTCACCGTCAATGGAAGCACGCCAGGCGGCGACTCGCAAAATCGCGGGGATTCTTGGCCGAGCAGCGCCAGAAGCAAGTCTGACCTGGCGCGAAGCCCTCTGCGCGAGGAGCTCAATGTAGCCGAACAGCCCGATTTCCTCGGCCTCACACGCAAGGAAAAAGGCAAAGCCAAGGTGGAGCCGGAGCTGGATGCTGATGATCTGCATCCTGGCAATGGAGACACCGGGGGTGAAGTAGCGAGTGCCGACGGCGCCACAGAGGGGGCCGCAGGGGGCAGTGACGCCCCGACACGTGATGCCACAGTACAGCCAAATACTCTGTGGGGAACGGAGCATGCATCCAGCGATTCGCTGCCTACACAGGTGCCGCAGTACATCGAACCTGAGGAAGACGGACCTCGGCGCGCTGAGCACTCGGATTCGTCAGAGTGGCTCAGTGAGCCCGAGAGCGAACATTCTACAGAGTGGAGTCAAGACGCTGCAACGGACGAAGAGCAGTCAGAAGAGCGAGAAGAGGGAGAAGATGAAGAAGAAGAAGAAGGCGAAGAGGGCGCGCCTCGTAGACCCACTGAGGATGAAATCATGGCCGGTTGGGACCACCGGCTAGAGAGACAGCAGCCAGCAGGCCTATTGCCGGGACCCGACGGCGCCGAGGTGCGGTGGGCCTTGGCTCGCGTTGTCGATGGAGCAGCAGATGCCGCGCCCGGCGCTGGGGCGCCAAATGCCCTCGATCCAGTTGACCGACAAAATCCCGATGGGATGGCCGACGACGGCGCAGAGTTCGATGAAGAGCAGCAATGGGAGGATTTCCAAGGCGAGCTCGATGGACTTATGGAGGCCATTGGATTCCGAGGCGATCCAATGAGCCTCCTCGCCAATGTCTCCATCGTCGTCGCCTTGTGCTCCTTTTTCATGCTGGCGTTTATCGGTCTGCCGTACATGATTGGACGCACATTTGGGCTGGGCGCAGGTCTCTTGGAGCTCATGGCAGCGCCCATCCGCCTGCTGCGGCTCGTCACCGACCCCATCTTCGATTGGGTCATCGATGGCATCTCCAAAATCTTGGGAAAAACCGGTCTCTCCGGCGCTCGAGCTCCTCAATGGATTCAGGGCGCCGTCGCCTCCTTCTTTAACACTGCCACTGCGGCGGCCCCCGCCATGCCCTCCACTACACCACCCGCCTCGCTGCAAGTCACCTCGTTCGCCGCCGCCGTGACTGCAACGCCCTTTGAATCTGCCTGGAAGAGCATGTTGCATCAGATTAACCAGGTCCCGACTCTGCTGCACAGCCGCGTCATCCATTGGCTCGAGACGAAGCTCATCCGTGCTTCGTCCGACTCGGACCGTGTAGCGTGCGTCGCCGTAGGCCACGCTTGGTGTCTTGCGGCGCTAGCGACCAAGCTGTCGCTTAATGATAGTGCGCGGTCGCGTGCCGATGGGCAGCAGCCGCCGACGGACTGGCTCACGGAAGCCGTCGCCCAGATCAAGATGATTCTCAAGGTGCTAGGGTTCCTGTCCATCGTGAGTACAATGTTACCTGATCTCGTTTCAGAGCATATATGCGCCTCGAATGCTCACAATAATGCCTCCCCCCTCCCTCCGACACCACTGCAGGAAATCGTCTTTTTCCCCATCGGCTGCGGAATCGTCCTCGACGTCTGCACGCTCCCACTCTTTGGCGCGACCCTGTCCTCCCGGTTTGCACGACTCGTCGCTCGACCCTTTACGTGGACTTTCATCCGCTGGGCAAGCGGCACTCTTTGGATGTTCCGCTTTGGGCTCTTCGTCAGCCACGTTCGCAATGTGCTACGTCCGGGCGTCCTGAGCTGGATCCGAGATCCGGAAGATCCAGATTTCCAGCCAATCAAGGAGATTCTCGAACGCACGTCGGGAGTACAGCTCCGCAAGATTGGCGCATCCGCCGTCATGTACGGTTCGCTCATCATCGCCCTTTTCGGAATCAACTCCTGGGGACTCTGGCTTCTCTCGGGCGCAAGCAACAGCCGTATCTTGCCATTCCGCTTGCACTCGGGCAAAGACAGCGCACCGTTGGTGCCCGTCGACTTGCTTGCGGTCCTTTTCGTGATCCCATTCCTGGTGCGGATCATCGAGCCCGAGGAGCGCCTAGCCTCCCTCTCGAAGCGATGGTGGCGCCTCGTCGCGCATCACTTTGAGCTGGGCAACTACCTCCTCGGGTGGAACACCATTTCGCGCTACCTCAAGCTCAGGAATGCGCCGCTCGCCCAGCGGCAGTACTTTTGGGCGCGTGTCCCCACTTCGGACAATTCCGTCACGGGCACGCCGCTCATGATTCATACCAATGAACAAGGCGAGGCCATCACCGAGCGAGGTAAAGAGGCGCTCCGGATACAGGAAGAGAAGATTGCACGCATGAAGGACCCAAAGCCAAAGTATACGGTCATGCAGCTGCCCCTTGGATTTGGGAACCGCATGCTCATGATCCTCGCATTGCTCTGGGCGAGCCTCTCCCTCGGCTGTCTTACCGCCGTACTGGCTCCCCTCATGGTGGGAAGGTGGTTGCTGAGCCTGCAGGCATATCCCGGGGCGCACGACGCATACGCCTGGGTGCAAGGCGCCGTAGCACTCAGTCCCCTCGTGGTGGGCATGGACCTCCTCTCACGTACAGAGCCCGTTGCGGCCCTCCTATCGCACCACTGCCTAGGCGGCAAGTCGCGCCCTCGGCAACTGTCACGACCCGGATCCCGCACCAGGAAAAAGACCCCCCGGCAGCGCATCACCAGGCTGCTCCGCAAGGCCTCGCGCGCAGTCTGGCTCCTCCTGGCTTTCGGCCTAATCACACCCCTCTTACTCGGACTCACAATCGACCAGCTCCTCATTGCGCAAATCCGTTTCGCGCGGGACGAGCCGGTTCTCACGTCCCTTCCCTATGCGTGGGCACTAGGACTCCTCACACAGGAACTCTACGTCCAGATCATGCCCTACCTCCCGCCGAATCACATCAGCGTCGCCGTGCGCGAGACGCGGCGCCGCGGACTCGCACGCTCCAAGGCGTGGTTATCCACAAAGAAGCTGTTCCTCCCCATTGTATGCTGGAGTCTGTCCCTCCTTGCACTGCCGCTCCTCCTCGCAGCAGGCCTAGAGTACATCGAAGCCACCTTCGGCGCGGGCGCGGGCGCAGGCGGGACAACGCTCACAATCAAGCAACAAACCCGTATCCTGTGGTACGCCCGACTCATCATCCTCACTGCGTTCCTCTCTGGCGTTGCAGTCCGCGCCCTCCTCGCGAGGCTACACCTCTACGAAAAGGAACTGCGGGACGAGGTCTACCTCCAGGCAAGCGAGCTTAGGAACTATGATGTAAAGGAGGTGAAGGAGGCGGAGGCGGCTAGGGAGGTGTGGTTGAGGAATGTTAGGGCGAGGAGGGAGGCGAGGAGGAGGCGCGGGAGGGAGAGGGAGAGGGAAAGGGAGAGGGAGGGGCAGCGCGGAGGTGGAGGAGGCAGGAGACGCCGGGACCGGGACCGGGGGAGGGACGTCGAGCCCGAGCCCGAGCAAGAGCCCGAGCATGGGCAAGATGCGCTCCCGCTCCACGATGGCCATGCGCAGGGGGACGACAACTCCCTACGCAGCCAAAGCCAAAGCCAAAGCCAAAGCGAGGAATGGCTAGCCGGAGCCAGCCACGAAGGGGAGGAGCAGTCGACGCTTGCTGCCCTGCGCGAGGCGGAGGCGGAGGCGGAGGCGGAGGTTCTCCCCACGATAGGCTAGGCGGGACGCTGGCAGTGTTGACGTAGTGTATCGTGAAGTTGAGGCGCTTGGTTGGATCTATGTCATTGCATTGCGTGCGTTTCAGAAGAGTTGATCGAATCGACCATCCAATCCAATCCAATCCAATCCAATTCCAATCAAATCAGGATTAGCGCTAGTGTGCAGCGTGCGCCTCGCTTCACTACATCCTTGCTCGCGATTTGGCGCAACGGGAATGGGAATGGGATTACAGATTATGTGAAATTGTGAAAGAAAGGTTCCAGGTCTGATCTGAGCACGCCTGTGCTCGTCTAACAAGGGCTTGGTTCGGTCACGGAATTGGGGTAGGGGAGGGAGGGACTGGGAGGCGGAGGGCCGGGAAAGTGAGAGACATAGGGAGCGGGAGGGGGGTCCACGCATTTTGATGGAAGACGACGATACTTGGACGGGAGGCAAGGGAAAAAGGAAGGAGCAGGGACGGAGCACCTCGACATCTATCTACCAGCGGCTGCTGTAGCTATCCCCGCCACCACCGTACCCCCCACCTCCTCCGCTCTTGTACCCTCCCGATGCGCCCAGCGGCGCAGCATTCGCACCACCACCGTACCCTCCACCGCGACCGCGACCGCGTCCTCGCCCACCGTAACCCCCGCCACCACGACCGCCACCGCGCCCACCGTAGGGAGCCATCTGCTCCAGCTCGGGGGGGATCTCCTGGTTGGCCTCGCGCAGAATGGAGAGGAGCTCACGCGCCTTGCCGGCATCGGCCGTTGTGAAGAAGGTGATGGCCGTGCCCTGCGCACCGGCACGAGCAGTACGACCGATCTGGTGGACGTAGTCCTCGGTGTTGGTCGGGTAGTCGTAGTTGAGGACGTAGCCTGCAGCGAGGGGAGAGGAAAAAAGTCAGGTCAGACACAACGATTGCCAAGGGATTCGCATCGTCGCGTAACTCACCAATGTCCTTGACATCTGTGTTTCGCAAGGGGAAACAAGAGAAGAACCGCATCAAGAGACGCGAGTTAGGGTCGGAGTGACATCATGCAATTCACGAGAGCGTGATGATGTGGGCATGGTGAATGTGCCATCGTGTTGACGTTCGTTCGTTGGTGAATCGCGGTGCGGCGATGCAGAAGATGTTAACGACGTTGCATTGCATGGATAGCAACCACGAGAGCAACATGCAAACGCCGTATTCATCAACCACAGGTGGTGTGGGACGGAAGTAGGGATGAGGGTGAAGAATGATGGTGAGCATGGACGGCAACGGCGACGACCCCGATGTTTCCCCTAACCCCTCCACCTTTCCTCCTGACCGCACTCCATGCCACTCTGGCCGGCACTGCGGCTGCGGTACCTCCCAAAAAGGCCTTGCATGTGCCAGCTGATGCTACTGCATGCTGTCAATGAAGGCCTGCACTGGGCCGGGAGGCTCAGCGGGAATACCCGCCCAAGCCGCCCTATGACCTCGCCCCGCTGAGCCTCCCGTGGGGAGAAGTAGCAAAGTCGTTAGCACGGACACATTTCGAGGATGGTTGTGATGCATCGATGGCTCGTTGAACCACTAGGGACAATCGAGCGTGTGATGCATCACAACCAGCCTGACCAGACGTCGCGAAGAAATCTGGCACGCGGCCTCCCTTGTTTGGCTTCGAACATCGAAACCAAAGCTAAAGAAGCGCGTGTGCATGCTGCAGTCCGTGCCGGGGCGAGTGCTCTGTTTGCCGTACTTCTGCGCGACACGTCGGCGCGAAGCACCCGCCCCGACTTTGCTCTTTCAGCAGGATTGGCCTTACCTGGTGACACGACGATGACAGCAGTGAGGAGAGGGCTGCGACCATCGTCTGTCATCACGACGCTGGATCTCCAGACCGGGTCGGCCAGCGTGCGAGAGAGACCAAACTTTGGGTCCTTGTACCCAGCGGAGGCCAGGCAACACGGCAAGGAAGAGCACGGGCGATTCGATGCTCCAGAGCTGTTAAAGCAACAGCTCTGAAACACCAGTGAGCCCGCGCTTGCCATGCCAGAGATGACGGTGGGCCTTACTACTACCCGTCTGCGAAACTACTTGTTCTGTTGTACATACCAAGACCACGCGATGCTACAGCAGTAGCAACCATAATGGGGCTACGGCCGCTCTTGAACTCGGCCAAGACCCAGTCACGTTCTTGTTGTTGCTTGTCACCGTGAATGGCCAGTGCAGGCCAGCCGTCCTGTCGAAGATACTTGGTGAGGTCGTCTGCGATGCGCTTCGTATTCGTGAAGATGAGTACCTTGGCATTTTCTTGGGAGATGATGTCGAGGTGCTTGATGAGCCTTCCGCGCTTCTCAAAGTCGGTGCAAATCTCAATGACTTGCTTGATGCGGTGGTTGGCAGCAAGGTCAGTGGAACCAATGTTGACCTGGACAAAGTTGTTCAGGAAGTCGTGGGCAAGGCGCTGCACCTCCTTGGGCCATGTTGCCGAGAACATGAGCGTTTGACGGTCGGGCCGGATCTGAGAAAGAATCTTGCGGATCTGGGGCTCGAAACCCATGTCAAGCATACGGTCGGCCTCGTCCATGACGAGGTAGGTGACCCTCTGCAGGTTCGTCTTGCCACTCTCGATCATGTCGATGAGGCGACCTGGGGTGGCAATGACAATCTCGGCGCCACGCTGCAGGTCACGGATTTGAGGACCCTTGGGCACACCACCGTAGACGGCGACGTTGCGCAGACGGCTCGAGGCGCCAAAGCGTGTGCACTCGGCCTGGATCTGAACAGCGAGCTCTCGGGTGGGAGCCAGGATGAGGGCGATAGGTCCATCTCCTGGTGCGAGGAGGGGCTGAGCGTTGATGTGAACCATGGCGGGCAGAGCGAAACCAATCGTCTTTCCGGATCCCGTCTCAGCAATGGCGACAATGTCGCGACCGCTGAGGGCGACGGGCCAAGCTTGAGACTGGATGGCAGAGGGCTCCTTGAAGCCCATGCGCTTAATCTCGCTCATGATGTAGTCTGGGTAGCCGGCCTCGTCGAAGCTGAAGACGGGCTTGGGCACGTTGGAGCCCTGGATGGTCATCTGACGGGCAGCACGGTACTCCTGGACCTCGCGGTCGGAGCGGTCGGCAACGGCGCGGTCCTCGACGTAGAAGTTCTTCTCGAAGCGAGTGAGCGTGGTGGCGGCCCAGTCGACCTTGGCAAGACCGGCGCCGAGGCCGCCCATGCGGTCGCCGCCAGCGCCACCACCGTAGCTCCCTCCTCCATAGCCGCCACCGTAGCCACCGCCACCACCGCCGTAGCCGCCGCCTGCGGGTAATTGACAGGATCAGAGAGAAAAGAGATTGAGTCAGTGGATGCAGGCAACGGGATGCTACAACTGGCACGAATGCTCACCGTAGCCACCGCCAGCGCCACCGCCGTAGCCGCCGCCGCCGCCGCCGCCGTACGAGCGACCGCTGTGTGTGTCAGAGGAAAGACAAGGAGGAGGGTCAGTATAGGTCGTAGGCAAACAGTCTGACGTGTAGCACGCAACTCACCTGTCACGGCCACCACCGTAGCCACCGCCGCTGCTGTAAGAGCCGCCGCCGCCGCCACCGCCGTATGAACCACCGCCGTTTCCGTATCCGTAGCTCATGCTGTCTAGTGAGAGGTGGGTAAAGGGTGCAATCTAAGGGTCGTTGATGAGAGAGATGTGGTTTGAGAAACAAGTGCTAGACCAAGGAAAACTCGAGGACAAAGTATGGGAGGTGGATGGGATGATAAGGGACGTGGAGATAAGGACTGAAGGAGAGGAGTTGTCCTGGCTCTGACGACGGGAATGCCACGGTTGACCACAAACGGCCTCCCCTTCTCTCAAAAGGGGGGAGCGCGCCATTCAGCGCGTGTGTGGTGGGTGGGAGCAGCGCGGGAAATTTCAGCTCGGCCGAGGTAAAGTCGCGTTAGGCGCAGCGAGACGCCGTGGCCGCGCCCAGGCACGGTGGCGGTGTTTGCCTGCAGGCCAAATGCGAAGGACGCTTGGCGCGGAAATGTTTTTTTGTCTGTCTTGGATTCGCAAAATTCTCTCTTCTTGCCTTGGGTCTCAGACTTCTCGCATGGGGTCAAAGTGCGCCGTTTTGCAACGGGATGTACATACAAAGCATATTGCATGTTATATTGTAGTTCTCCGTCATGACAGCTGAAATACAATGTCCCCTCCTCTCTGAAGAGACGGTGGGCATTCTGGCAGCGATTTGAAATGAAAGCTTCAAGCGGCCTGTACTTACGCCCGATCCAGCCTCCCCCCGCCGCGCCATGCTCCCCAGACCAGGCAGGCACCTGAAGCGAGAAGCCGAGAAGAAGAAGCGCATCGATGCAGCTCTGGAACTCGATGAGCGAGCTTTCCTGGTACAAAGTGCTTCGACTCGACGCGAAGAGGAAAATCTTCCGCTGCGCCGGCTTCTCCACGCATGCGACTGCATCGATGCCTCTCGTAGAGACGAGCCTTCAAGGGGGCGCCGTTGATTCCAAACGGTCAATGATTGCCCAACCAAACCAGCGGGCGTACAGTGTCGCTCTTTGATTACAAGCGGAAGAAGGAGTTGAGGCCCCACGCCGTCGCAAGACACTCTGACACTGCCGCATGACTCGAGGTTGGTTGGTGCACGGTAAGAGCAATCGTCGGACACGACTTAGGTCTATCTCTTCGTCCTCTCTTGTGCCTCAACTTGCTCCAGGCTCGGTGTGAGCCGTCTGAATTTGTCGCGGGGGACGTGGAACGAGGCGACAGCGTCTCCATAAGCTTTGCCGGTCCTGACCTTACCTCGCCTCGTTTAAGTAAAGTCGTGTCCATCACAGATTCGGCTTCCTGCGGGAACGACCTTTCCCCATCTTCACCCTCCCCACGCAGAGAGGCGACCCCACACCACCCCCACACCACACCATGTCCTCTCAAATGCTCACCCTCGAGGAGGCCACCTGGACCTGGATCATGGCCGGCTCAGTGAAGCACCGCGCTCCCCTCGGCAAGCGCTTCGTCAAGGCCTTTATGGCGGGCATGTTCCTCTCCATGGGAGGGATGCTCGTCCAGATCCTCTCTGCCGACCCGTGGCTCTCCACCAATGCCCCAGGCCTGCTCAAGATCATCCAGGGCGCGTGCTTCCCCGTGGGGCTCATCATGATTGTTCTCCTCCAGATGGACCTCGTTACGGGCCAAATGGCAATCATGCTCATGTCCAGCATTAAGCGCAAGGTCCCACTCTGGGCATGGGCCCTAGACTGGACAATCGTCTTCCTGGGTAACCTCTGCGGCTCCCTCTTCTACGCTGGGATCCTCGTCTACTACACGGGCATCTTCACCGACGGGATGAAGACTGGCGCAGCGAACATCTCCACTGCAAAGGCCGGCCCGGGCATCAACTTTCGCGAGAACTTCCTCCGCGGCATCGGGTGCAACATCCTCGTCTGCATTGCCGTCTTTCAAGCTACACTAGCACGAGACGTCATCTCCAAGATTGCAGCAGCGCATTTCCCCATCTTTGTATTCGTCTCGGCGGGCTTCGAGCACGTAGTGGCTAGCATGTACCTCATCCCCGAGGGCCTCATGCAAGGCAGTACAGTAGGCGTAGGCCGCTACATCTGGAACGCCATGATCCCTGCCTTCCTCGGAAACGTACTCGGCGCGGCACTCCTCGTCGTGCCGCTGCTGTACCTCTACGGCGGCGACGAACACGACCCTGAGAAGCTCCAGACGACGGCTACGGCCTCGGCCTCAGCCTCGAGCGGGTCCCTGCCACACGTCAGCAGCGATGCGTCCAAGCGTGCTGCCTACCCGCAAGACATTGAGCACGCCGGCGGCGGCGGCCCGCGCTCGTAGCAGCCAGCGCATACACCCCCACGCTCCTTTACGTTCCCTCTAATACCGGGTCTTCAACCTTCCCGCTTGTATCGCAGTCACACTAGTCAAGTCACCGTAACTCTCCCACCCCCGCAATCGTGCTGTTACCCCATGGAACGAAGCCTGTGTTCGCTCAACCGCACCAACACCCGTAATCACCAGATGAATGCGTGAATCTCACGACGCGTGACTCGTCGTCATCACAGGCGTCATGCCTCGGTTTCATTGTTTTTTGGTATATGCACTGTGGCGTGACAGAAGTAAGATCGATGTGATGTGGGGGTGGTGAATGTGGTTGAAAGCTTGAATCATGATTGGGAAAAAGGAACGGCCGGCCAGACTTGAAATGGAGCTTGGCTGGCCATCGATGGCTCACGTGTGAGCAGCGGAAAAGCGTTGGTTGCGTGTCGTGAAGCTGTGTATAGACAATGGTGGGGGAATTCGAAGTCGCGCCACATGAGACGCAAAATGATGGGAGGAGGGCCCTCCCGGACAGTTATCCGAGCTTTTCGAAGCGGTCTCTGCCCAGCTGCACGTTCATCCGGATGGCCGAAAGCTCTGTGACGGGCGCATACATCGCGTGCGAGACACCTGGTCAGTAAATGCCACTGCACCACTCGTTGCGGGTTGCTAGCCTCAGCTCCACTCACCAATCCTAGGGTCCGCGACAATGACCATGATGTAAGTGTTACTAGTAAAGACGTCGAGATAGGCCGAGAATGTTGCGCCTCTGACCTCGAAAGATTGAAAGGCGCCCTGCAGCTTGTTGCAGCTGCCGCGCAGATTCTTGACCAGGCCCGAGATCTTCTCAAAGCGATCGGGATGCATCTCTCCTCGGTCCAGAAGCGACTGTCGCTCCATCTCTGTGGGAGGGTATCCTTCCATCAACTTTGCATCTTCCGCGGCGCTCGAGGCGCCTTTGCCCAGACCTGTAGAGGAGCCCGTGTTCGTCGACGATCCGGAAACGATTCTTCCGGATGCGCCCGGGGGGCCCTTTCTGGCAGGCGTGTCGGGTGCAGCTTTACTTTCGATGGGGGCTGCAGTTGTACCGCTCCTGGCTATGACGAGGAATGTTGTTCGCTCAAAGATGACGGCCTCGGTGGCCGACGTAATCTGTGCAAACTGAGTGAGATTGCTTTCGAGCATGGCAATGTTGGGAATGAGCTCGTGGATGATTCTGGACCATGCCCTGTACAGCGTTTCGTCCCAAATGCTTGTGCCGTAGCAGGTGAGGTCGGGCTCGCCAAGGTCTCTGGCTTTGCTGCGCAGCTCCCTTACGCGCTGGACATAGACGTCTCGCCTCCGAGAAGCGTCGACAAGGTCCATTTTGTGAAGGAGACAGACGACGTTGGCATCCGGAGAGTGTTGATGCAAAAGGCGCAGACAGTCCCTGTGTCGATGCGACAAGTGAGATAGAAAGACGTTGCCGGGTCAGTGCCAGTACCACTTGTATGCGCACGATGAGCCAGAGAGCAACTCACCTCCAGTACCTAAAGTCTCCTTCCCACTCTTCGTCGTCGTCGTCTTGATCTGCATTCCCCAAGTCAAAGACGTAGACGAAGGTGCCAACATCCTTGAACACCTGATCCTTCTTTTCGTCGAGATAAGAGTCCATGTAGGTCTGTTGCCCTCCCATATCGTACAGTGCAATCTGTAAGTTTTTGAGGAATCGGACGTGGCTCGTCTCCGATCCGAGCGTTGTACCTAGCCTCTTTGTCGAGGCTGGATTCGGGTAGTTGGCCGAGGAGAATATGAGGGCCCTCATCGACGTCTTGCCGCAACCGGAGCGGCCCATGAGCAGAATCTGAGTGAATGCGATGGACCAGAATTACAAGTGAGCTGCGAGTCCCACTTGATGCCTTGCGCGGGGCAAGACTTAACTCACCTTCTTCTTCATGCTGGGCATCTTGACGAGACGCCTGGGAGCGGCGCGGCTCCGTCGAGGGTTTGTGCGATGCGATGGTGGTTCTGCGACTGGTCAATCGCTGAAGGTGTCTTCTTTCCCAGAGGCGTCTTTGAAATGCTGGATGCTCGGTGGAATGGACGAGATGGCGAGTGGGTATGCTATCTGGGGCTGGTGTTGTACACAATACAATATTGTACGACTCTTGTCTCACTCAGCCTTGTGTCCCACGGTCGGTGCGGTGCAGCATCACATCGTCACATCGGCCCACTTCCACTGCCATTCCACGACTTTAACGCGTCGTTGCGTTGCGCCTCTTGCGCCTCGCCCGCCCGCCTTTCCGCCCGCCGTGTTCGCCTTCTGCTGCTTGTGCCCCGCCGTCGTTGGTGGGCCTCAATCTGCGCGCGCGACCCGAGAGATTCCCAAGCCTCGTCAAGTCGCGAAAGTCGTGCTTTGACAGGTCAAGTCTATACAAACAAGTTTCAGCGCATGACGGGCGGGCAGACGAGCCTTTCCTTCCTTCGTACAAGCGACTGCTCCCACACCATTTCCGTCATCATCACCACTAGACAAGGGAGGAGAGAGAAAGCAAGAGGATAGAGTTTAGACGCCAGTCATCCCAGCGCTCACGTGCTCAATCATGTCGGATCGCGGCGTGGATCCATTCGCCCACCTTCAAGGTGCCGACAGTCGTTCTCAGACCCCCAGGATGTCCGAGAGGTCACTCTCCGACGATTTGCAGGACGACGAGACGATGACTGCCGGACATTCAAGTCATGATGGATCTCATCGCCCACATTCCAGTAGTCGACCCAACGGGAAAGGAAACGCAGCACCCACTTCCAACCACATCGATGTCAACCTCGACCTCGACCTTGCTGCTCTCAATCACATGTCGCTCGATGAGCGCTCTGTGCCAGCCCAGAAAAAGGAGAGGAGTCGCCGTCTGGATCCCTTCGATGACGAGATTGGCCACACCCACCAAAGTCAAGGAGATGCCGCCGGAGACTTGATCAAGGCGGGCGACGGCGCAGAGGGAGGCTTGCAGCAAGAGGACTTACCCGAGCATGCATGCGCCTACTGTGGCGTGCACAATACCAGTTGCGTGGTCAAGTGTCTCGTATGCAACAAGTGGTAAGTGCACACAAAGACTGACGTCCATCGCCCATCTCGATTTGCTCTGGCCATGCTGAGCCCCAAATCCTTGCTTCGTCCTCGCGCCCGCCCACCCCACCTCCGCCACCTCCAGGTTCTGCAACTCGCGCTCGCTCCTTTCGTCCTCTCACATCGTGCTTCACCTCGTCCGCTCTCGACACAAGGAAGTCACACTCCACGCAGAGTCTCCGCTAGGCGAAACCACGCCCGAATGCTACAATTGCGGCGGCAAAAACGTCTTTCTCTTGGGGTTCATTCCAGCAAAGGGAGAAAGCGTCGTCGTTTTACTGTGCAGGCAGCCTTGCGCGGCACTGCCGACGTCCAAGGACATGATGTGGGATACTTCACTCTGGTCCCCGCTCATATCGGATCGCTCCTTTCTCTCTTGGCTCGTCAAGGTGCCAACAGAGGCAGAACAGCTGCGGGCGCGCCAAATTACCTTTCACCAAATCAACAGACTGGAAGAGCTGTGGAAAGAGGGAGACAGCAAAGCCACCGTCGAGGACCTGGACAAGCCAGGCACAGATGAGGAGCCTGCAGGTATCCTCCTCCGATACGAAGACGCATATCAGTACCAGAACATCTTTGGCCCATTGGTCAAGATCGAAGCCGACTATGACAGAAAAGTCAAGGAAAGCCAAACCCAGCACGGCTTGGTGGTTCGATGGGATCAGGGACTCAACATGAAAAAGATTGCCTGGTGTACATTGCCCGGTTTGGAGTCGGGCGAGGTACGCCTGGCCGTAGGCGATGAGCTCAAACTGCGCTACGACGGCGAGTTGGCTCCCAAGTGGGAAGGACTGGGCCACGTCATCAAGATTCCCAACAATGTGTCCGACGAAGTCGCAATCGAGCTGCGACGCAACGAAGGCGTGCCCGATCACTGTACTCACAACTTTGCCGCGGATTTCGTGTGGAAGTCGACTTCCTTCGACCGTATGCAGTCCGCCATGAAGACCTTTGCCGTCGACGAGCAAAGCGTCAGCGGCTACATCTACCACAAATTGTTGGGTCACGAAGCCGAACCGGTGACGCTTCGTACCACGATGCCCAAGCGCTTTTCGGCTCCCGGCTTGCCCGAGCTTAACCACAGCCAGGTCAATGCCGTCAAGAGCGTCTTGCAGAAGCCGCTGAGCTTGATCCAAGGACCACCAGGTACAGGCAAAACCGTCACCTCGGCGACCATTGTCTACCAGCTCAGCAAGATGAACCCCGGTCCCGTGCTTGTATGCGCGCCGTCCAATGTAGCCGTTGATCAGCTCACCGAAAAGATTCACGCTACCGGTCTCAAGGTCGTCCGCCTCACTGCAAAGAGTAGGGAAGCATTGGACAGCCAAGTCAGCTTCCTGACGCTCCATGAACAAGTGGCCAACAACGACATGCACGTCGAATTGCAGAAGCTCATCCAGCTCAAGAATGAGCAGGGCGAGCTCAGCAGCAGCGACGAGCGCAAGTACAAGGCTCTGACTCGAGCTTGCGAGAGGGAAATTCTCAACACTGCCGACGTCATTTGCTGCACCTGTGTGGGATGCGGCGACCCTCGCCTCTCGAAACTCAAGTTCAGGACGGTCCTCATCGACGAAGCCACTCAAGCCGCCGAGCCCGAGTGCATGATTCCTCTCGTTCTCGGTTGCAAGCAAGTCGTCTTTGTCGGTGACCACCTTCAGCTTGGTCCCGTCATCATGAACAAAAAGGCAGCCAGGGCTGGTCTCACGCAATCGCTCTTTGAGCGCTTGATTGTCCTTGGGAACCGCCCCATTCGCCTGCAGGTCCAATATCGCATGCACCCATGTCTCTCTGAATTTCCTTCGTACATGTTCTACGAGGGCACTTTGCAGAATGGTGTCACTGCACCAGAGCGTCTGCGCAAAAACGTCGATTTCCCTTGGCCTGTCCCGACGCTGCCGATGTTCTTCTTCCAGAACCTTGGTCAGGAGGAGATTTCCTCCTCGGGCACCTCCTTCCTCAACAGGACCGAGGCGTCCAATGTCGAAAAGATTGTCACGGCCTTCTTCCAAGCTGGTGTGACTCCTGGGCAGATTGGCGTCGTCACGCCTTACGAGGGCCAGCGAAGCTACGTGGTGAACCACATGCAGATCCACGGTAAGCTGCGCAAGGAATTCTACAAGGAGGTCGAGGTTGCTAGCGTCGACGCCTTCCAAGGCCGAGAAAAGGATTACATCATTCTTTCTTGCGTGCGCAGCAACGATCATCAGGGCATCGGTTTCCTGAGCGACCCCAGGCGTCTCAACGTTGCCTTGACACGTGCCAAGTATGGGCTCGTCATCCTCGGCAACCCCAAGGTTCTCTCCAAGCATCCTCTTTGGCACTACCTGCTAGTCCACTACAAGGAAAAGGGCGTCCTGGTGGAGGGTGTCTTGTCGAACCTGCAGCCTTCGATGATTCAATTCAGCAAGCCTCGCCGCCCTCTGCAAAAGCCTGGCGACCTGACTGCACGTCACCGCTACAACGACGTCGAGGCCAGCCGAAGCGGTGCCTCGGGACCTGCCGGTCTGCGAACGCACGACCCCATGTCGTACATTCCCTCGGATGCGCAGAGCGTTGCTAGCCTCAACACGCAGGCGCCTTACCCATCGTCGCACCTGCTCCTCTCCTCGTCTGCGCTCAGTTCCATCTCTGGCGCGTCTCGCACGAGCGGCAGCATCAATGGTGGTGCGACGCCCGCGTACGCCGAAAGCATCATCAGCCAAGCCGATGGCGACAACGAGTCCATTGCCGGGTCATCCATGGTATCCTACAACCAGCACGACCGCATCCGACGAAGACTCAGTCTCTCATCCATGGGTGGCAACTCCGACTTGGCAAGCCTCGAAGGCTACAAGACGCAGCCATCCACGACCGAGGACGACGACGCCCGTAGCACCTACTCGGCAGCTATCAGCCAGAGTGACTTTACGACGTTTTAGCCCCGTTCGCTCCGATGATCACCATTCTCGCTCAGATGCAGCCAGTACACCTGGCTCGCCTGCCTGTATGCGCGATTGCATGTCCGCCTGTGCACATGCACGAGGCCGTGCGGGGCTGGCTGGCTGGCTGGTTTCCCATTCGGGCCGATCACAGCGCAGAGCAATCAGGGGCTTGGTAGCTCTCTCTTGGACGTGCGACGATTGCAGTTTTGCGCCAGGTTTCCCTGATGCCCTACCTGTGGAAGGGAGCCCTTTCGGATGCAAAGAACGCGGCACGCCGTGGTCCCGCACCTCCATCGATGCGCCCTTGCTTGGAAGAGAGGAGCACTCATCTTGGTTGTGGCATACGGGTCGTTCCTGCACGAGTCGCCTGCCTGGCGCGGGTAAGAGCCCCGACCGAATCGTCAACATCAGGCGATCATCCTAGCCGCCTCCTTTCTGTTTCTCCTCCTGCTCCTCCTCCTCTTTCTTCTTCCCCAGCTCCTATTCCTTGCTCTTCTCCTCGATTCGATCCCGACTTCGATTCGACCTGAGAAGCTCCGTCTCTTCAACCTCGACAGTCTGGACATCGATTGCTTCATCAGTCCGGTGGCCTCCGCGTGCGCGCGCGTGGGGTGGGACCTCTCCTCCCCCTTTGATCGTCGCTCGTCGCTCCTAACGGTCATAGGTCAAAGCGACAGCAACAGTCAGTCACTTTGCGGCGCAGTGGGCTGTCAGACAACGCAGTGGTGGTTTCAGAGAAGAGCAGAGACAGAAGAGAGGCAAGCTTCACGACCGGCACGGCAGGGAGCTGAACTCGGAACTTGGAACGGACTTTCGAGGAGCGGAGCGGGGAGTGGCGTAGGGGAGTTCGGACGTAGACTAGTCGCAGTCGCAGTCGCAGCCTTAGCAAGCTGCAGTGCGATGCGATGCGATTCGATGCGATACGACGTCCCCTTCCCGCCCTTCTGTGGGGTGATGATTCGTCTCGTGGTGTCGATTCGTGCCGTGCGTGTTGGTCTCACTTCAGTCCAATGTAGTCTAGTCTAGTCTAGTCTAGTCCACTCCAGTCCAGTCTCGACTGCCTGTACGACAAGTCTGTCTGTCTGCCATGCCCTGCCAGAATGAAATGAAAGCCCTTAACCTCCCCACTCCGCCCCCGTTGCGCGAACCTTCGATCCGAAGATGAAGCCGCATGAGGATACCAGTCCAGCCTGATACTCGTTTCACGACCTCGCCACGACTGCTTACCTGAACAGGGGGGAATCGCGTGCGTGCTGGCGAGCTTCCACAGTAAGGCAGGGCTCACATCGAGGAGAGTAGCAATGCAAATGGAAGGGAATGGAATGAAAAAGGCTACATTGCAGGCACGATACTAGCTAGCTGCGGATCTGGATCTGGATCTGAGTGGAGGCGAGGTGAGTGGGTGCAGAGCAGGGAACATAGCGAGAGAGAAACTCCAAACGGGATCGGCATCGGCATCGGCATCGGGGATAGGAAGGAGTCCGAGCACTCAAATCGAGTGAAGCGAGGAGCCATGACAGACGGAGCGCAGGCGAAACAGTACAAATGAGACGACACTCTCGCAGACGGGACGGGACGGGACGAATAGAACGGAGCTGGCAGGCAGGATTGAGGCATCTCCACTACTCTCCCTCCTTCTGCAACCTCTGACTCTCCCCGAGCCGCACCCAGCTATCGCTCACATCGGCGCTGGTACCCGCGAGAAAGGAGGAAGAGGTCTGCGGGTGGGGCATCCCCTGGTTCTCGGTTTCACCCGAGGGCGACCCCGGGCGGGGCGACTCGCGGCTCTCGGGTCCGACCCACGGACCGTTCCCCCCAGAGCTGGAAAACGCACTGTTGGATAGGGAATTGCTTGCTGTGCGCTCGCCCTCGGCGGCGCTATCTGACAATGCCGAGGACCGGGCGGTGGACTCGCTGTGCCCGCCCGCTGCGTACGAGGACGTCCCGCGAGCGCCGTCGCCATCGCCGCCGTAGTGCGAGGAGGGATTGGACAGCAGACCGGAGGAAAGCATCCCGTCTTCGGTCTCGGCGTCTGCGTGAGACTCTTCCGAGTTGGAGTCAGGGAGAGAGGGAGGCCCCGATGTGGCGTAGTAGCCCTCTCCATCGTCTGAACTGGCTGAAATGGACTCGGGTCGAGCCTGTCTCAGAGGCGAATTGTTGCTAGCAGCAGGTTGAGAGCGGGCGTTTGCGAAGCGGCGGCTGTGTGCCGGAGAAGCAGGACCTGGGCTTACGCCTGCCGCAGGACGGCCAGCTTCGCGTGAACCAGAAGAGACGGGAGGGACGCCCGGCGTAGAGGTGGCTCGATTCGAACGAGGTCCCTGTGCGATCAGCCCGGCCCTTCGCAGCGAGACGTGACGCCGGAGCGCCAGCAAGACGTCGACCCAGCTGGTTGGGATCACCGTCATGAGCCTCTGAGTGCTCCTGTTGAGCAGCCTGCGCATCTTCCCGTGGAGCGTGGCGTCGTCCTCGGTGGGCAGGTAGATACGGTATCTCGATTTGAGCCGAGCGTTTGGTCGCGGGCTGAGAAGGAGGGCGCTGATCTTGGAAAGGACAAGCTGGGTTGATGTGTCTCTGACAGGCCACAGAGCGCTTGAACTCCTTCGATTGAAGCTTGGTCGAGTTGGCGTCGTAGCCGTGCTTGCCTCCAACGACTCGCCAACTTCTGCTTTGCCCTGACGTTCCGCAGCGACATTTGACTTCGAATAGCCCCATGGCAGTCCCTCGTCAATCTCCACGGTAGTCACGCGCAGCGACCTCTTCGAGGCGGCGCCAGGAAGAGTAAGTGTGCTCTCTCGACCAGCCCGGTCTTCAGCCTCGCGACGGAGCGTCTCCATACCAGCTGCGACGGCCTGCGCAATGACGCTTTCTCTGCCAGCACCAGGAAGCGATGTGTGGCTGGAAGGAGAGCTGAGGAGCGTGATGGCGGTCGCTGCACTAGGCATGGCTGACTCTGAAGCTTTGGTCGTCGAATCCGTCGATGCCTTGTATGAGCCACGAGGAGGCGCTGCCGTCAATAGAGGTTGCAGGGAAGAGAGGGCGCAGAGGGAGGCGACGACGTGGCGCTCGATTGCCTCTGCTAGCTCCTCAGGATGGCTCTGGAAAGAGCTGACAGCGCCTACTGTGAGATTGTGCTCCGTGGGCGCAGCAACATAGCTGAGTGCATTGATGGTGGCGACGAGCGTCACCTCGTCTCCAGGGGCAGCGTATGGGTCACCGGCGCTAAGGAGCGGGAAGCGAAGCTTGAGTACCTCGTCGACAGAGCGTACAAACTTGCCGAGGGAGCTTGCGACGTCTGTAGTCTCAAACAGGAGCGCCTTCATGTACCCTCTGGACGAGGGTGGGATGATCGAGTTGAAGGCGGTCAGGGCAGACTGAGACGAGACCGAAACGATGACGATGAAGCCCAGAGTGGACAGGTGGACGGCGAGGGCGCGGCCCAGCGGCGTGTCGGCACCGATTACGACTGTGAGTTGGGGGTGGTGGTGGGCGTGTAAGTGAACACGATTCGAGACTAGTGATTGCCTGGTCTGTCATTGAACTCACCTACGGCCTCCTTTCTGACCCCATTCTTGTGCAGCGGCTGACGCAAGTGCCGAGCCGCCTTGTCCTGAACACGCCTTCGCCCCAGTCCTGGAACCCACAGATGCCCGCCTCGGTATGCAAGTGTCGTACCAATACCTAGGCACAAGACGCCTCCTGCGACTTGTACAGTCCGCTGATTGCGGGATGCCCAGTCAACGGACTGTTGCCAGATGCCCTGTGGAGGTGGCGGGGGCGGGGGAGGCGATGTCATGGAGCAGCAGCCGCCCTTGGAAAAGGGGTTGCGTGGGAGGTGGTCTTCGATTTGCTTGAGGGTGGGAAGTGTGACTGGGCTGCCATACTTTGTGAGTTCGGCATAGATGGCTTCCGTGTAGCTGTAGACGGCCTCGGAAATCTTGTAGGGCAGGTCCTGCGAGGGGTGGGTGTGGGTACGACTTGGTGTGTCAGCTGAAGAGCCTTGGTGGAACAAATGAGGCTCGATTATCAGGCCGCAACGCACGAGGCTGGAATGGAGGGTATCCTGGACCATGTCCTCGAGCTCTTGAAGAGAGGGCATCGTGTCTGCCAAAGGGGGGCCCTAGGGCGGGGAAATGGGGCAGGGGTTGCCTTTGAAGCTGAGTCTTGTATCGGTGGGGATGAAGGAGGAGGTGGTGGTGGTGGTGGTGGTGTCTTTGCAGCGTGACCTGCAGTAGGACGGGTCGCAATCGCCGGGAGGGAGATGTGATTGGGTGGAAAGGATGCGAGTTACAAAAGTGGCACTCGACACTCGACGCTTGACACTTGACACTGATTGATTAGTGGCGTCACCCCACTTAGTCGCTCACCCACTCGGTCACTCAGCACGGGCCTCTTGGCTGGCCTGGGCGGTGCGGGTTGCGCGAGTGCAGTGCGGATAGCGGGACGCGCCGCGTGACTTGAACAGTGCCTTGTATGCACACCTGCCATGACTGATTAGACACAGGGTAAAGCGGGGGCTAATCGTGATTAGCAGCAACTGGGCGCAGTAACCGCAATCAGGGAGCTACGCAGGTGCAGTTGCAGTTGCAGTTGCACCTTGTAGTATTGCATCCAGGCCACCTCCATCCAAGTACATCGACTGCTCCTCATTTGTCGTCCGAGGCGGCGTGAGCCCCATACAGGCAGTGTATTCTCACAAGGAACAGCTTCGCCACTCGTAAAAGCGCACGCGACCGAGCACAATGGTCTGGCATCCATCTTGGGAGGACATCGAGGCCGCCGTCGCCAGTGGTGAGTCGGGCGTGTGTACATGCAGTGACACGTTTGTTCATGCCCCTCCCAAGGTCTTACCCTTCTTGCGTCTTTCCCCCGCGATTTCCAGGCCCAACCTCTCCTTCAGACCCGTCGTCGTCCTCATTGCCGCGGTCCACATGGAGGACAAACGACAAGGACGTCACCGACTTTGGTCAGGAGCGGCTGGATGACAGGATACGCATGTACAAGTGTGAACAGTGTTCCAAGCCCGTGCTGGCACGGTACAAGGACTATCATCGCCGTGAGTGCAGGTCATTGAGTGCGTTTCCAATCTCAGTGCGGGCCGCACCATAGTTCCTGACCGCCTTCCCCGCTGCTGCAACGCCAGAAAACTGCGACTTGGCAAGAGCGATCCACGAGGGCAGAGCGTCGCCGAGCATCCTCGAGCCCGATCCGCGCAAACGCAAGCGGCGTCTCTCTGAGCGTGAGTGTGCGCGAATTGCGTTGCGGAGACTACTGCTTGAATGCTCGCTGTCAGCCGCCCCATTGACAATCGCTACAATCGCTCCTCTTTACAACTGCAGTCTCGGACACTCCCTCGCGCAACCATGAACCCGGCGAGAATGGGCCGGGGGGGAACCCTTCTCCCAAGAAGCCCCTCACCAAAAAGGCCGCAAAGGCGCTTGAAGTTGAAGAGCGGCGGCGCCAGCGTCTCGAGAAAAAGGCACGCAAAGAGCGGGAAGCAGCAGAGAATAAAGGGCGGAGACGTAAAGGTGAGTGGTGTGGACAAATTCCATCCAGTGCAGTGCACACCCGCCCGCCCGCTGACAGTCGTGCTTGCTACGCTGCCGCTACTCTCCCTTCCCCACCACACCAGACCAACCCCTGGACGTGAACAAGCAATGCGGCGTAATCAACGACAATGGCACTCCCTGTATGCGCTCTCTAACATGCAAGACCCACGCCATGGGCGCCAAGCGCTCTGTCCCGGGCCGCTCCAAACCCTACGACGAGCTCCTCCTCGAATGGCAAAAAGCCAACAACCCTGCGTTCCTCGCGAAGCTCGAAAAGCGCGAGGAGGAGCGTGCGCGCGTCCTCGCACAGCGTAAAGCAAAGAAACTCGCAATGGAGCAGAAGATCAAAGCGCGGGAAGCTGCTGCTGCGGCGGGGGCCGCGTCCGGCGGGAAAGACGGTAAGAAGGGGGAAAAGGGCAGGCGGGCCGACGCAGGGAAGGACGCAGCGGGGCAGGGCGGACCCAATGGCCGTATAGCAGGGCAGCGCGGGGGAAACCCCGCGACGCGGTCACGCGCACACGAGGACGGCCTCTTCGGACAGGGATACGCCGATAATGACTTGTACGCTGCGAATCCCGAAGACTCTGCCGTAGAAGACGAACTGCAGGCTCTCCTCGCTGCGCTGAGGGCACGCGCGACAGACGAGCGGGTCGCCCCTGCGCCGCTCGCCAGGCGCAGCTTCCACGGACTGCACACCAGCCAGGTAAGACGCTTCCTCGCGCTGAGACAGGCATTCTCCTCCAGTAGTGGACGGAGCTCACTGGCAGCCGCTAATCGCGCTTCGGCGCCGACCAGCACGGGCAGTAGCGTGGATTCGTCCTTGGGTTTCAGGCCGCCGCCTGTCGTCGCTGGCGGCGGGTGGGGACCGGGAATGTTTGCTTCTCACTCCTAGACTTGCCCACCTCGGGCCGACATATGCTGGACCGCACCAGCTCGGCGTAACGTGGCGTGTCGTCTCGTATTTGGTTCCGTTGGACTGTATTGTACCTCTTTTCTATATCTCATCGCACGCAATTTATGGCTCGGCTCACAGAAATTTCAGATGGAACAGTCAGCATGACGAGGCTGACGGCATGGCAAAGGAGTGACAATAACAGCGCGCGCAAAGAGAATTCAACAGACGCAGCCTCCCACCATACAGCAAGATCCCTACCCTGATACACCCACCCACCCCACCACGCATCAAGCCGCCGTCTGCTGCCGCAGCCCCGGTCCAGAAGCATTCTCCTTTTGACCTGCGCGTTGCTGCTGCTGCTGCTGCTGCTGTGCCTGCTGTGCCTGTTGTGCCTGCCACTTTTCCAAATCCTTCATCCTCCTCGCCGTATCCAGCGCCACGTGACCCGTAATGGCCTCGTCGAGCCATGCACCCTGGAACGTCTCGGCTCGCCTCAGCTCTTCGTTGCTCAGACCGGCCGTCACACCCGCGCCGGGCACGGACGAGGCAGCACCGAGAATGGCGTCGAGATCGCGCGATTGCGAGGCGAGCCAGGTGGAGAGGTGGCCCAGTGGGTCGACGGAGAAGGTGTGCAGGAAGTCGCGCGCGGAAGAATGGTTCTGCAGGGCTGTGACGGCCTGTGCAATCTGCTCGTCCAACTCGGCAATTTCGCGGGCCTTGTCTCCCTGTGCGTCGAACATGGCCAAGACTTTCTCTTGCTTGGCACGTACACTCCAATCCTCCATCTCAATCTCAATATCGTATGCAGAGGCATGCTTGTTGACGTCGACGTCTGTCCTGACCCAGTATTCGAGAACGACTGGGGGGACGGGATGCAGGAAGCGATTGACGACTTCAGGAAGGTGGTGGAAAGCAATCGTCTCGGTCTTGAAGAGCTGTGCGAGGGGAGCGTCACACCGAATATTGCGCCGATCACGCTCGTCCAAGAGCTTGCGATCCTTGATGTAGCCCCACAGTGCAGAGATGACACCTTGGCGCGTCTCCTCGCGCAAGTCTAGAAGCGCCCCCAATTCGGGGGAGAGGGCGTAGCGTTCCGGCGTATAGGACAAGTACAAGGCAATCTTGACCTTGACTGGTTCTGAGCCCTTGCGCTTGATCTCGAAACCATCGAGACCAGGCTCTGACGATGCAATGAGCGGATTCTCGACTCCCTCGCCACGAGATGGACCGGGGGGAGCTGCGGTAGGCACGGGTCGATGCCACTCGATGAGGTTCTCCTCGGGCGGGTATGCGCTAGGATCGCGCTGCAGCTCGACGACACAAGACTTGACAAGATTCGAGAATTTCTGGGCCCCAATACGATCGGACGTCGCCTGGGCAGAGCGGGCGTTGTTGGCCCGCGACCTAAAATTGGGCTCGAGAAGCCGTCCCTCGATGCGCAACGTCCAAGACGGAGCATCTGCGTCTGAGCTGCTGGCTTCCGCAGAGGCATCGGGCGGTGCAGCTTGGCCACCCCGCTGGGCCGCTGCAAGCGCGGCCTGCTCCTCCTTTTGGAAGGGCTGGTTGGCGCATGTGTTGCTGAGGAACAAGCGCAGTGTACGCTTGACCTAAGGGGCGAGGGCGAGGAAGGGGTGAGGTGATACTTGTAAGCAACACATGTCCTTATGGACGCATCGCATTCACCCTCGAAGACACTCACCTTGGGCGGTCTACTGCTCATCCCATCGGTGAGCTCAGCGCGTTTTCTGCTCAGTGTCCAGTCCAAGGCGCGCTCGTCCTTTTGCATCTGACCGTACAATGCACTTTCTGGTACATGTCGCTGTACACTCGGGGGAATACTCCTGCTAGTGGGCTTCCCCCTTTTGAGACCACGTAGCGATTCTGCCATGAGCGAATCGGTGGCATGTCGATTGCGCATGGCTTGTGCGACCATTTGTGCGGCCTGGGGCTGAAGTTGCTGTGGCGGAGGCGGGTGGATGCCAAGAGGCTGTTGGTGCGGGAATGCATTCTGCGGTGTACCAGGTGGTCCGGGAAAGGGACCTTGGCCTGGAGCTCCAACGCCACCTGGCACACTGCGAGGTGGATAAGCACCCGGAGGGAGGCCACTGGGGCCAGGAGGATGGCTGTTCATGGCTATGAGCGGGTAGAAAAGGTCGCGTGAAGGTCGTCGCGTGAGGGATGAGCAGCTGCTGTTTGAACGTCCGGGGCGGATGCTACCAGATTTGAGAGGCGGGTCCGGAATCGGTCTGTTCTTGAAGCTGCGGGGAAGATCTATTCACCAAGCCTGACTTGTGGGTGTGAACCGTCGGCGATCTTCTGGGACAATGTCGTTGCGACTAGTGAGTCGGTCCTACTGTTTCCATTGCACGAATCTAGATGGAGGCATCGCAATCGGGGCGGATGCCGCGTGCGAATGGGACACGGGCATCCCCTTGTCCGTCATTCTCGGGTCCGAATGGACCAAGTCGTGAGCGCGTGACGCGACGTGACGCGACGCGGTGGCTGGCGGTGGCTCAAGTGCAAGGGCAGCGCATGCCACGGCCAGAGCTGCACGCCTCGGCCAGATGGTGGGTGAGACCCCAAGAGAAACCAAATAAAACGATGGCACGACACGGATGAGCACCAGCCGATCGACACCGCCATCATCGCAACAAAACAATGGAGAGTCCTGCGCGCCAGCTGGGGGGAGCACCGCCATGGTGCGCACCAGACCGCCTGCCTGGGTGACTGGGCTCCGACGGAAGTCATCAGCTACGGCTTACCGGAGACCCGACCGATAGGGGCGGGGGGCCTCAGCACCAAGCGCCATCGAAATCATCTCGATCCTTCATCTGACGCCAGCTGGCTGTGTCGGAGCGGACTTCCGGAGACCGACATCCACAAGCATGTGCTTGTGCGACTTGATGAAATGCAACCTGGCGCGACTCAACCTCGGCCTTAGCGTCAAAAATACTTACAATATACCGTTGCCCGGGTCGCAGTGTTCAGTCGAGTCGAGTCGAGTCGCGGTGCTGCAGGCCGCCTGGTGAATTCCCAGAGGCCGCTGTAGCAGTGGTGGTCTTGGCTCACAGAGACCCCGGCTCATCGCTCTCCCACGTGTGATGCGATACGACTCTTCGAGAAATCCCCCGGCTCGGCATCCCCTGCCAAGCGCTGGTATCGAGTGGGTCGCAGAGTGGCAGTCCAGGCACTGAATGCAAAAGAAGATCTGCCTGATGTTCCTCCAGGAAAATGCTCAGCATCGATGCTCACGCAAGAGCGTGTGAGCCTGTGCGGCCACGTGTCTGAGTTGGTGCGCTGGTGCGCTGGTGCGCTGGTGCGTTGGTGCGTTGGTGCGTTGGTGCGTTGATGCTTGGTACGTTGTGCCCTTCTGGCCTTTGATGCCTGCCAGGCCTTGCCACTGCGGCCACCTGAACCTGCCTCTTTCGCCGCCGCCCTGCCCAGCTAGGCAAGCACCGCACCAAAGGGGGCAAGAGGACAAGAACAAGGCCCTGGCAAAGCCCACGATAATGAAAAAATCTGCGAAGGCCGATCAGGCGAACGTCGCAGCATACGCCCTTGGCGCCGCGGCGGTGCGCACTCGTGCATGCACCCAGCGCGGGCGGGCGGGCCTTCCTCTCTTGGAGTGCCCAGCTCCTATCGGCACTGAGGCTCGCAACGTACATGCGCGTATGCAACGTCCTTCGAGATTGGCGTCTTGGGGCGGGCAGCGGCTACACGCGGCCCACTGGCATCCCAGCCGTGTGGGCCGACGGTGAGAGGGCCTGCGTTGCTGGCGTCCCGCCGCGGCCCCCACCTGCGCGGGCACCCGAGCCCCATGAGTTGCCATCTGCCGTCGGTACGTGCGGGTAGGGGATGGCCCATCGAGAGCCCTCTCCATTCCCGCCGTCCATTCGTCCGCGGCTGGGACAAACGGCCCTTCTTTGTTTCCTTTCTGGGCCGGATGTTGCTCTCCTTCGTCGCGACAACGCCCGCCTCTGGGGAGGTGCCCGTCTC
This sequence comes from Quambalaria eucalypti, assembly GCA_004016185.1. Taxonomy (NCBI): domain Eukaryota; kingdom Fungi; phylum Basidiomycota; class Exobasidiomycetes; order Microstromatales; family Quambalariaceae; genus Quambalaria; species Quambalaria eucalypti. The sequence continues at coordinate 105,334 of RRYC01000185.1, forward strand.
TCGCTTGTTTCTCGTCCGCGTTGTGTTTGTTCGGACGTTGAAGAGACCCGTTGCAGAAAGGGCGCCCGCCCTCCTGCCTCCTCCGGACGTTGCGCCCTCTCCCGCGCTGCCGTAGGGCCCATCCCTTGCCCCTTCTCGCCCCACCCCGGCCTGCCCTCCCCTTGCCCCCTGTGACGCCCAGCCCGCTGGGCCCCGATGGCTGTGATCCCCATCGCGTCGACGTCTGCCGTCCTGACGCGCCAAGGTCTGCCAGCCAGCGTGTGCGTGCGTGTGCGTGTGCGTCCCACCTGTCCCCGCCAAACCACCTTCGCCCCCCTCCCCGTCGCGTGCGCCAACGCTTCTCCCCCTCTTTAGCTCCAATTTCCTCTTCCTTTCTCTCCATATCGTTCTCCCTCTCTCTCCAACTGTCCCTCTCTCCTCTCCTCTTCCCGTAACCTTCTCCCTCTCCTGGATCCGTTTCGCAACCACTCCCCGACCCGTCTGTTCATTCCTCTCCGTCCCCTCTCCAATTGAGCTCATCTGGCAGCCACGACCATCCCACCCCATCCATTGATTCTCACCCACACTCTCTGAAAGCTCAGCCAGTCCCTCTTTTAAGACGGCACCACGAAACGATCCCCACACGCTCATACACCTACAGCACATCTTTCCCCCACCCCTCCCCAACACACACACACAACCGCAGCAATGAAGTTCACACAGTCTTTGCTCCTCTTTGTGCTCCTTGCTTTCACGGTGCAGGTCATCGATGCTAAGAAGTGCAAGGCCAAGAACACTTCGGCATCTAGCACCAAGGCCTCCGCCCACAAGGCCACCGCCAAGGCCAACTACGCCGAGTCGTCGACCAAGTCCAGCAGCAAGTCCGAGACGTCGTCTTCGAGCAAGAGCAAGACCAAGAGCTCTTCTTCTTCCTCGTCGACGAGCACCGTCTCCGTCTCTGGATTGACCCCTAACGGCATCAAGGCTGGTGTCTCGGGTGGCCAGTCGATCAAGTTCCTCGGCAACTCCATTGGCTCTTGGTAAGTTGGGCGAGCCTGGTTTCCCGTCATTTCCCACCTGTACGCGTCGCTTACACGCAGCAAAACTGTCCTCCACGCGTTACCTCTACCCCTCCTCCCTCTCAGGAACGACTGGGGCGCAGCTGGCGGTAGCGACCACAGCGACTCGTCTGCCACGTACGTCCCCATGCTCTGGGGCAACGGTGATGACTCGGTCAACACTGGTCTCTCCAGCCAGACCAACTCGAAGCGTCTGGCTGACTTCAAGAAGCTCGAGGTTGGCAAGTACGAGTACCTCATGGGTTTCAACGAATTTGACTTCAAAGGCACCGGCTCCTCGGGCAAGATGGACGTCGATGCTGCTGCCAAGCTGTGGGACGAGCTCATGACCAAGCACAAGAAGGCCGGTAGCAAGCTCATTTCCCCCTCATGCGCCCTGCAGGCCGACGAGACGATGCTCCGCCCCTTCCTCGACAAGGTCGACACCAAGCCCGACTGCATTGCCGTCCACATCTTCCAGGACTCCATGGCCGGCGTCAAGAAGGTCCTTGAGCACTACAAGACCAAGTACGCGGAGTACGACTGCATCTGGATCACCGAGTTTGCCTACGCCAACTACCAGAACGGTGCCCACAACTACGGCAGCGTTGGCTCTACTGACGCTCTCGTCAAGGAGGCTGTTGCGTACTTTGAGAGCGAGTCCAAGGTCAAGGCCTACTTCCTTTCGGATGCTGACAACGGCGCCAACGGCGACCTGACGCCCGACCACAGCGGCTCCAAGCTCTCGTCGCTCGGAAGCACCTACCTCTCGACGATCAAGTCGTACACTTCGCGCAAGCGCTCCGAGGGCAACCACGCCAACCGTTACGTCCGCCGAGCAGCTGCTGCCTCGCGCCGATCTGCCCAGACCCCCAACTAAAGGGGCAATGGGTAGAAGATAGGCTGCGGCTCTAAGCTGTACATCGGTCAGGGAAAGTAGGCAACGGGCATTGCATCTGATTCACTGTCACCATACATCCACCACGACGCGCGCCACCCGTCGCGTCGTTCTTTTTTTCCCACCTCTTCTTGTTGTTTTCCAGTCTCTGTTCTCGCTGTTAGTTCCTGCCCTTCTTTTTCTCGTCCTTTTCCTCCTTCTGTCACATGTTGCCTTGATGGTACCAGGTGACGGGACCGCCGTCTGCATTGGTCAGGTGAGCGCGTCGGCGCCTTGACGTGGAACTGTGGTCATCGGTTCAAGAGGCTTCTCCGCTGTGCGGAGTAGTTTCCGGTGAATGCTGTCAATGTCAAGTTGCGTGTTCTTCAATTCATTCCGGCCGTTTCCGCTATCGTTGGACCTGCAATTGGTGTGGCATTATACTTCTCGCATTAGCAACCGGTCGTCGTTTGTCGTCGCCCTTTCTTCTCCAGTCCACGAGCGCGCGCGCGCTCTCTCTCTCGCGCCGCTCAGCGACTTTGCAAAACAAGTTCCCTGCTCTGCCGTCCACACAATCGTCTTGGATGGAGGCACCGACTAGAAAGAGGTACTTTACAGCCTGATGCCCGATGCTCTGGGCCAGATGGGGCAGGTCCCCGTCCGATGTGTACCCTCACATGACTAGCCCATGGTGTTGCACTCAAACTCGAAGCGGCTGTACGACGCCAATTGCACGGTTGCGGGCCTGGTTGTGACGCTCAGCGGGGTCTCGCGTTTGGCTGACCTACGCCTGCAGCTCGCTGACAGTGCGAGTAGGTAGCGAAACGCGACTCCTTCGGCCGTAGTTCCCCCTGATAACAGCAGGCGAGGTACCCTCGCTCGGCTTGATCCCCGACAGGCAGCCCAGCCCTGCCCTGCCCTCCGGCAGCAGGGCGGGCGGGCGGGCGTGGTGGAGGCGAGGCACAAGCGCGCAGCAGATTTCGCTCAGCGTGGGTTGGAGAGCCTCTCCAAGGGTACATTGGCGGCCCCTGATGAAAGAGGCCGGTAGGCAAGGGCGGGCTTTATCCCAGAAGGGTAGGAGGTGCCTACAGTGGGTGGGTAAGGCGGAAGGGCGGCCGGGCACTAGACCAGGCAGGTTACAGAGGGAATGAGAAGGATGGACTCGGCTGAGTGAAGTGAGCGGTGGGAATGAGGGAAGAGATACAACACGCCAGGCGCCTGCGCTGAGCCGTGTTGATCTGATTGAGTGAGGCCGTTGATTGGTAACGACGGGCAGGTGAGCGAGGCCGTGGGCGGCCACTGATCAAATCAATTCAAAGGCGGGAAGAGTGTGCTCAGGCGCGTCACTCACTTCAGAGGGGTCCCGGGGCAGGACCCGGCCCTCCGATGATTGGACTCGGTGTTGTGGTGTGGGGGTCAACTGCCTGTCTGTCCTTGGATGACCAAGACGTCCTTCCATCTTGATGGGAACAGCCAGACGGAGCATGGGAGATAGGCTCAGCTCTCGTCGACGACTAGATTGTCCCCAGCATATCGCCTTTCCCCGTCCGCCACGAACCCACACTCGCCTCTGAGTTTTTCTTCCACTCCCAACCGCTGAGCTGGTTGCACGCCACTACCATCCTGTGTCAATTGCATAAGAAGACCGCTCCTCACTGGCCACCCCATCGCCTCCTTTGCCGTAAAACCCCCCACCCCGATCCCGACCCCCTCTCGAATGCTCCTCGGCGTCCCGCCGCGCTCATTCGTCAATACCAAAGACCACGATGCCTTCTCACTCGCCCGCGCCAGGCAAACGGACAGGCTCGCGGACTCGACCTGCCGAGCCCCAAACATCAAGTCACCCTCCACAGCCGCCCGCCACCCAGCACCATGAGTTCGACGGACTTGGCTTTGGCGAAGTGGACTCGGCAAACCCCGTCGTTGGGGACATGCTCTACCGGCTAGACGACAACCGCAGCGAACTCAAAAAGACGGTCCTTGGCGCACCGCCATCGGCGCCCGTGCCTGGGACTGCCGCCGCGGCTTCTCCCGACGAAGCGGAAGCCGAGCGCTTGGCCGACACTGTTGATGCTGGTGCAGACGACGGTGGCGTACAGGAATCCGAAGTAGTCGAGGTAGAGGACCATCTGGCGTGGCTTAGAGAACTACCTTGGTGGAAGACGCCCAGTCAGTGGTGGTTGATTCCCATGGCATTTGCTTTGGCCGTTGCAGTGAGTCGGCCGCGCGAGGCTCGATGTCGCGGGCGCATACAACCCTTGCTGACGCTGCTGAACTCGCCTGCTTCTCCTCCATTTGCCGCCTGCAGACGGGTGCTACCGTCCCCGCCAAGGTGGAGCTTTATACCCAGCTCGTCTGCGAAGAGATGCATGCGCAGCAAGCCTTGCCAAGCGGCCTCTTGTTCCGACTTCCGCACGAACGGCCGCCGATGGGCCCAGAATGCCGCGCTGACCCAGACGTCGTCTCGGGCTCCGCAGATCTGTCCATGAGAATCACCATTGCAATGGGCGTCCTTTCGGCCTTTACCACGGGCTGGTGGGGAGGACTGTCTGATCGCAGAGGGCGGACAAGGGTCCTTGCCTGTGCCATGGGCGGGATCATCGTCGCCGACTTTTCCTTTCTCGCGGTAGGCCTCCTACCCATCGCGACGCTTCCGCTCGGCACAAACTTCATGCTCCTTTCCTCGGCGCTGGAAGGATTGCTCGGCGGGTTTGCTACCCTCGTTGCCGCTCACCAAGCGTACATCTCCGACTGCACACCCGCGGGTACAAGAGCCACCATCTATGCCCAGTTGACGGGCGCCTTTTACGGTGGCTTTGCCATCGGACCGGCTCTGGGAGGATGGATGGTCCGGGCATCGGACAGTCTGCTGTCTGCATTCATCCTGGCCACGTGTGTGCACGCCATCTACCTTTTCGGCATGCTGTTCGTCATCCCGGAAAGCTCGAGTCCGGACCGACGTAGAGAGGCCATGTCCGATCACGAAAAGCAGTCGAGGTCGGTGTCCGACTCATCAGACGACCAGCAACCACTCAAGACAAGAGCCAGCGCCCTGCTCTCTCGCATGTTGCGACCATTGGAGCCGCTGACAATGCTCTTTCCTCGACGCGTAGACCACGCAGAGCGAAGCCAGTCTCGACCCGTCTCGGCCATGCCGTCCGTATCTGACCTGCGCCGCGTCTCGGAGCTGCCTGCGACGGACCCCTCTGCATCAGCATCCCACATCTCCATGTCACACATTTCGCGGGCGCGCAAGAGGGACTGGAACCTGTTCTGGTTGAGCGCGGCATACGGCTTGGACATGGCCTGCGCCGGTATTCTGCCAGTCAAGAGCTTGTATGCGGAGGAGATCTTTCTTTGGGGCCCTTCTGAGCTAGGTGTCTTCATGACCGGCATCGCGATCACGCGCGTCCTCTCCCTGACAGTCGTACTGCCCGTCTTTATCAAGTTCTGGCATCGACCTCCCAAGGCGGTGACGTTGCCCCAGGATTCAGGCAACGACGAAGCCTCGGGCTGGCTTTTGGATGATGAAGGCCGACCAACGAGAGGTAGCAAGGCTGGATACGGTGCCACGGACAACGGTACGTCACGGCCCCTGGGCAGCCGGAGTCGCAGCCCCGCGAGCTTCAGTGGCACAGGATCTGAAGAAGGTCTCATGGATGGGGAGCAAGAAGCGAGCATCGAAGAGCTCTGGACGCTGCGTGCGAAGCACCTCCGATTGCTCCACGACTCTCACTTTGACCTCAAGATTGCACGCATCTCCCTGTTAATTTGCGCCCTTGCGTACGCCTTTCTGTCGGCCATTCGTGGGCCCATTACCTTTGTCGCTGCTACAGCATTGACATCCCTCGGCTCGGGGGGAGGCGCCGCAATGTCTTCACTTGCACTCGCCGTCCTACGGAAGCCCACCGAGGCGGGAAGGCTCTTTGGTGCGTGGTCCATTCTCTCTGCCATTGCGACGACGGTGGTGGGTCCTTTTATTTTCACGGCCGTCTTTCGCGCATTTGCACACACCGCCCCACACGCCATTTTCTATGCTGGTCTAGTGGCATTCATGGGCAGCTTCCTGTGTCTGAGCTGCATCCGCCTGAGGAAGCCCAACTCCCTCCCGGCGTTGCCGCCCCGGCCTCGAAGCAGTCGCGCGCCTGGCGAGGGTGGACAAGGCGTCGACGGCACAGCACTAGGCGGGCCATTTAGGCGATCCTCTTTCCTGGAAGGTGATGACGCCGTCAGCGGAGAGGGGCAGGCGCAAGCCACCGATGGAGTTGATCGCTTCGCTCGGCATCAGGGAAGTACCCGTAGTCAGATTAGGATGCTGACGCAGCAGCGCAGTCAAGATGGCAGCAGTGGAAGCCCAAGCAAAACCCGGCCTGCGGGTCCTTTTGGACCTGGCTCTGCCAACTCGGCGTTGGCCACGGCGAGACAATGATGCATTGCTTGCCCTTGTCGTGCGTTTTGACTTGCCATCGCACATAGAGGTGGGGCTCTATCGTTGATACCATACATATGCGGTTTGGGAAAGAAATGTACCCATCTACTCTATGTGCTCCTTGCTAGTTTCGTTTCCTGCGAATCCAAGCCGCTCGGATCGTTGTGCTTAGGTAGATATGCGCACTTTGGTACCTGCCTGTTGTGGTATCTCTCGCTCCTTGATGCCACGACTGCACTTTGCTTGCTTCGGCGCACATTTGTTTCTCTCGCAGCTTTACACTACTGTACTTGCCCATCTTAGCCGCCGTCTCTCGCAATGGAATGCTACAATACCTTGCCATGACCATTGACTGTTTGCTGGCCTTGCGAGGCGCGTTGCATCTCCACCTGGGCAGCTCAGATCAATCGACCTCTCCACTTGATGCGGCCGCGTCGCGTTTGGTAATTGGGGTCAGTGAATCGAAGCACACATTCGACTCTTTTTGGCGCTTCTTCCTCCTTCGAGGTCATACCCACCCAACCACAGCATTCCTCTTCACCCAGCATCTCTCTCCCACCAATGCACTGTGCTCTGATTCTGGCAGCCTAGCGACCTCCACTGCGGCGTCGTACCCCTCTCGCGCAAGTGGCCGCAACGCCACCATTGCAATCCACGTGCAGCCCACGATGAGCTCTTCCAACTCGACGTCATCGTACCCTACGCCAGCTCGCACGCCCTCGCCTTTTCTCGAGGCCGAGACCGAAATCGAGACCGAGGACCGCAATGCGTCGTCGACTACTGCTGGGCTCAGCGCGGCAGAAGATGCCCACGCCAACGCCAATGCACAGGCTGGTCCCGAGACGGACAACGGTGAACTCGAGGCGTTCCGCAGGCAGTGGCAAGCCGAGGTGACTCGGAGGAGGGCCGAGCCGGCTGCCTCTGCCTCCCAGTCTGCCCAAGCCGCTCCTCCTATGCCATCGAGCAGCGACCCTCCGCTTGGGCATGGTGCGTCTGCACAACCTTCGCCTTTGGGTGTGGAGCACCAAGACGACGACGTCGTAGATCAGCACGAGGCGCGGCCACATTCGCCTAGTCGGACTCGCCACCTCTTGCAGCTCGCCGAGGAGCAACAACAAGCCGCCCTCGAGAGTCAGCCTCGAGCATTCGATGCCCCGCACACGCTCAACTCCCGGCAGCAGAGGTTCAATGCCGAGGCGCCGGCCTTAGCTAGCGGCGGCACGAGGTCGCAAATGAGGTCGGCAGTCAAGGCGTATGCCACGGCCGTAGAAAACGAACGCAGGGGCAACCTCGACGAGGCGCTCCTCCACTACCGCAAGGCCTTTCGCCTCGATTCGTCTGCAGACCGCCTCTATGAACGGGCGTCGTCCTTCCTCAGGCAGAGGGAGGACAACGCGCAGAATCAGTCGTCGGCTCAGCTCGCTGCCACGGAGAAGCACGGCGATGCGTTGCTTGCCAGTGCAGAAGTGGCAGACATGGTGCGTCGTGCAACTGACTTTGATGACTTTAGAGTCGTTGCGATCGAGGCGGCGCAGGCAAAGGGCCAGGACGAGCAGAGGCATCCGAATGGCCAAGTCGACGTCGCCGTTTCCCAAGGCGTAGGCGCAGGCGCCGAGACGGAGCGCGACCAGCTACAGGAGATCATCGAAAGTGCGGCCAATGCACAAGTCGAAAACAGGGACTTTGGCCGCCTCACCTTTTCGAGTCCACCATCGACTATACGGCCGTCTCCCAGGGCGACAGACGGGGCTGTGGACGAAATTACCAATGGTCTTAGGCAGGCAGACATTGCAGCAGCAGAGGATGCACCGCCCCCACCGCCCATTGCTAAGCTCCCCGATGAGCTCCTGGCTCACATCTGCCGCTTGGTCGTCGAGCCCCGCGGTCGCAGAGGAGCGAGGATACGCGCACCGCGTGGAGAACCCGCGCAAGCTCATGCCAAGTCAGGCGTTACGTCGGGGGGAGACGCTAAAGTCGGTAAAGGCTCCGCAGCAGCTGTCTCGCAAGAAGTCAAACCACATTCGCATCCCGATGGCGTGCCTCCTCGCACCCGCGCGCCCGCGGGCGTAGGCGTCGTACTTGCCGGACCGGATTGGCAGAGCTTAGAGATGCTCGGCAGGACGTGTTGGAAGTGGCGGCTAATATCGCGCGGAAAGGGTACATGGAAGTGAGTTCTACCGCGAAGGCGGAGGATAAATGCTTTGCAGACGCCGCTGACCCCCGCTCTCACCACCACCACCACGCAGGACCATCCTCGACGAAACCTACCACCCCCCTCAACTCCCCCTCCCCTCTCCTTCTTCCACCCTCCCCAACCCGCGCCAAACCTTCATCCACCACCCGCGCCTCCGCCTAACAGGCTGCTACATCGCCGCATGCCATTACTCCCGCCCAGGCCTCTCAGTGGATAACGCCTGGGTCCGCGTCATCCACCTCGTAGAATTCTACCGCTCCATTCGGTTCCTCCCTGACGGAAGGGCACTCACCCTACTCACGACGGAACAGCCCAGAGATACAGTCGGGAAGATGCACGTGGGGAATACTGACAAGGGTTTTGCAGTGGGGAGGTGGAGAGTCGAGTGGCCGCAGTCGCAGGGGCAGGCGCAGTCGCGGGCGCAAGAAGACGAGGGCCAACCCAACGGCGTCTCTTCGGCTTCAAAGCGTCCCTCCCCGCGCCGACCCGGGCTCGGCACAGCCCTCGTAATCATCGACGATTTGCGCGACCCTTCACTCGCAAAGTACGCCTTTCGGATGGTCCTCTCTCTGCGGTGTACCACCCGCGGAAAGTGGAATAAAATGGAGATGCAGAGTTACTGCTCTGTCCACCTCGAGACGGGCGAGGTCCTCGCTCTGCCACAGAAACATGATAGGCCGTTTCATTTCTCGGGGGTCAAGTCGTATGGCATCTGACGGAGGTTCCAGGTGTGGGCGTGGTAGATCTCCTGTCCAATACATGCTTGTATTTATCTCCTCATGTCAGTGCAGCAATTTCAGCACTTCAGCACTTTGCACCGCGTTCACTCTGCCTGCAGTATTGATGGACGACTCGGACTCGAGGGGCATCACTCATCACACGTCGTTCAAACACAATGCTGATCTGGTATGCTGATGTTATGCTTTGATTGCTGTGAAGCTTGGTAAGGGGTGAGTTGATGTCGACGCCGAACAGAGGAACAAAGATCGAGACGGCTGAGTGGGTCGCAGCGAGGCGGCGGACGACCGCAGAGCACGGTCGACGGTGCGCCGCGTACTGGCCCCAACCCGACTGAGAAGCAGATCCAGTGCTATGCTGACAAGAGTGAGAGTGGGAGAAACGGAAATGACAGGATTTGGTTGGGAGGGAGAGTATCATGGCTACAAGTACAGATTGTGGGGCCACGTCTTTTTGTTGGTGCGAATCTTTGCCTATCTGTCGGGCGATGACGATGACGCGGTGCGATGCAATCGATGCCTTTTGATGGTGCTTGCCGCGTCCCTGACGGGAAGCGAACACTGCTATGCTGAAAGGAGAGGTGCTGTTGAAGTTGAGTCTGAGTCTATGCCAGTTCGAGAGGGAAGTTTGATGCCGCTATTTACTTGTTTGCTGTCGTTCGTTGTATGCTCAGTGTAGAAGCTAGGCGCTGCCATGGATGACGTTGAGGCTTGCCGAGTCGGACGCCGGAGTACCGCCTTTTGTTTTGCTCGAATCATGCTTCCAATTCGAGGTCCTCGACATCGTCAAAGCCGGGATCGGGCCCTGCGGCGACGAGGTGCTGAGGGACGTCGTTGTCGCTCTGCACACGGGCGAAACCAGGGCGTCGGGTCTCGTCGACCTCTGTGCGGCCCTTGTTGACCGTGCGCGAGATTGACCTCAGAACAGGCTTGTTTCGACGACGATCCACGGGCGAGCGGCCGCGACGGGGCACTGACTCGGTCTCATCGTCGTCATCATCCGAAGACTGGCAAGAGCTGTCAGAGGCGGTGTCCGAAGAGGACTGGTTGCTTCCACGGCGAGGCATGTTGATAGGAGTGGAGCGGGGCCTGACTGCTTCGAGAGGGGGAGACCTGCTGCCAACGGGCTTGCGGTCCACTTCCTCGGAGCGTAGCGCTTGCGAGACCCCGCGAGCGGCAGCGCGAGGTGGGCTGCGGCCGCGCCTAGACGAAGATCGCGGGCCACGGGCCTTGGAGCGACCTCGCCCATTCGACGAGCCGACCTGCTCACCTTGAGCGTCGCCCTCGTCTCCGAGAGGCTCCTGCTTCTCGTCGGTGTCGTCGCATGCGGCGAACGTCTCGTGGGCTCCAAAGGAGTCATCGGCATCGGCCTTGGCTGGCGTCATGAGCAGACCTCGCGAGGCAACTGAGGCAAAGTGGTCGAAGATGCTGAGGCCACCCTTGGCGCTGTGTGTATGCTTGTGCCTGGAGATGGGGCGCTCGACGTCTTGCGAAGCCTTGACCGAGCCGGATGCAGTACGGCGTCCGGCAACGGTGTGCCTTGATGCGATGGAGGATGGCTTGCTGTCCAGGAGGAGCATCTCTCGGTTCGACGATGCACCCAAGCAGCTGGTGGATAGGCAATGGGACACACGTTGTGCAGAGAAGTGGGTCAGAAAGGACAGGGACAGAAGAGAACAATACTTATATATCGTCGCACACTCACCCTGGGCGTCCGCAAATGTCCCGTGGGGAAGACAAAGAAGCGGGACTCTGCGCGCACAAGGTACGCGTGGCGGATGACGAGCCTGAACTTTGTTGTGGGGAAGAAACTTGGTGATGAGCTTCGTCGGACTTGGACCTCTTGATCGACGTGCTTGCGGCAGCGGTCAAAGCGTCCATTGCGCTCGAGCCCCCGCCCAGACTGCCTTGCGGCGGGCGTCCAATGACCGACGCACGCGAAGTCTGCATTCGTCTCGTGATGGTTGCTTGCGCATCCTCCCGAGAAATGACGGCGCTGCGTCTGTTCCTGGGGACAAGGGCAGGCGAGTATAGGATTGGCGCTGGCAGGTTGGTACTGCTTGGCCTTCGGGCGTAGGACATTGTAGCGGGCTTCGGCTCGCGTGCTGGGACTGGCGCTTGCGAAAAAGACGAGGCGTCTCGGCCAGATTGCCGCGAAGATCTCCTCGTCATGATGATTGCAGTTGGAGGCGTAATGGAAGGAGGCAGGTAGAAGTCGCTGGCATTGAGCTCCTCATCGTCCTTGTCGCTAAAGTCCCGATCAGCAGCCATGGCGGGGGAAGGGGTACTGGGATCGGTGAGGACGGCCGACGAGGAGGCGGTGGAAGACGTGGTAGAGTCTGAGGAGTTGCGACGTCGCACACTTGGAGCACTAATGTTCGATTCGCCTGCGCTGGAAGAGTTGCTGTTGGGCCTCCTGCTGGTCCTTGAGAGCCTGCGTTGGTTGAGCAAAGACTTCTCGAAGGCATTCAGGGAATGCGATGCCGAAACGTTGGTCGCGCGTCGCTGTGCAATGAGGTGAGGGGAGGGCGGGCATGGGTAGCGAAAGCGAAGGTTCAAGTCGGCATCGCCATTGGCATTGGCGCCGGCGGGGACTGATGCTGCCGATGCCTTGGCAGAGGGTGGAGCCGACTTTGAGGAAGCAGCGGCGCACGCTGAGACCGAGGCCATGTTCGAGGGCGAGATTAGAGCCTCCGAATGGTCCGGGGCATTGTCTAGTCGCCGATGGTCCTCGTCCCTGCAGGCGTCGGAGCAGTAGAGCTGGGCGATGCCGACGGGTGCGCCGCAAGCTGCGCACATCTCATCGGGGAGCCAAGATGAGAGCTCTTCGGCAGGGGTAAAGGGCCTTTCGGTTGACGTGGACTTGAAAGGGACACTCGACGAGGGCAGACCGTACGTCCTCTTGTGGACGCCGTCTGTCATGGTAGCGAGTGCCAGGCGGCGGGGAGGGACCGAGATGTGGCCCCTAGAGGCTTGTTGGTGTGTGGAACGGAACCCAACGCTTTATATGCAGAGGGCTCGTCTGGAATGATCCGGGCAGGACAAGGAGGTCCGCACGGAAAGCGAGGACCGCGTATCGGAGTGGCAGTGGCCGAGCCGGGTGAGCACGGGCAAGAGGGAGGCTTGAAGTGGGTAACCTTGTCGGCGGGCAAGGGCAGCAAAGACGGCGGACCGCGACGCGAAGGGACGGCGCAGTCGGAAGTGGGAAGAAGCGGGCGGCGGCGGCGGTAGATCAGCGTTGGTAAGGGGCCTAGCCGTGGAGGGAGGGGAAGAAGAAGTTCTCGTGGGCTGAGCTGGAATGAAGAGCGTCGCAAAAGCAATCGCAAATGACAGTGAAGTTTGGTTTCGAGCTCGGTGGGGTTGTTCGCGGGTTTGCCTTGGCGAGCTGGTGAGGGCGGCGAGGGCGGCGAGTAAGTGTCGTAGGTCGAGCGAGGTAAGTACGATGGACGATACGAAGGACGATACGAAGAAGAGGAAGGAAGGGTCAAGTCAAGCTCATGGGGATACCAGCATCAAATATCCCCTAGCAGCAACACTGGCCGGGAAGGAGTCATACGGTAGTCCGTGGACCCATGCAACACGCGCACACACACGCACACAGAGCACGAGGTCACCCTGTCCGCCCGGGTCGCCGCTGGGTGGAGTCAACCCCATTCCACTGGAGGGTGCGCCTCAGCTCATCGCAGTTGCACTGCACTTCTCAGCAGCCAAGAGGACCCTTTTTTTGCGCGATAGGCAAGCGGCTGGCCGGGGCGGGGCAAGAGCCCGGGGGCGGTTGCAGGGCTCAGCTCGCGTCCGGGTACAGGCGCCGTGCAGGGCCCTACTAAGGCGGCGTGGGAGATGATGTGATATGTACGAGGAGAGCCCTGCCAGTCATTGGGCAGGTCCTCAGAGCAAATAATAGGGTCTGCGGTCTGCCGGGTCCTTGTAATTGCATTACCCTGCACAGTACCAGTATGCAGTGGGGAATTACAACATCAACAACCCAAATGTGTGCGCTAGCGCTACTGCAATAGTGGACAGTCCCATTCTGCAGACGGTCATGGGGCAAACCAACGGGGCTGAAGCAATTTTTCTGGAGTCTGCCGCTCGCGTCAGTTCAGTCCTGGATGGGATGTATGTATGAACGGGTGTTCGCCGTTGACTCTGGCTGCCCGCACTGGGCTCGTAGGGGCTCTCTTTGTTCGCAGAGGCTTGCGCAAATGGCGTGAATGGCGCAACTTGCATCACCGCACCGGGCCGTGGGGGAGGGGAGGGTGTTTGTGTGGCGCGTGGGCGTGGCGCAAGCGCAAGCGCAAGGATGGCGATAGAAATGGTGTGCTCGTGGCTGCTCCTCGTGCTCATCTGGTGTTGACTCAACGGGGAAAAAAGGCTCCGCGATCCACGTTCGCATCGGCAGCGGCAGCAAAGAAGTCGTCTGTAGGGCAGGGCAGGGCAGGGCAGGGGCCGGCTGAACATGCGCCTCGCGACGTAGGCACGAGTCCCCTGTGTTAGGCCTGCGTCAGACGCGCCCCGGCGAGCGAAGGCGTGATCATCGCCTGCGCTGTGCTGTACTGCGCTACGATCATGGCTCGATTCGTTGCACCCCGCCGGCGTGCACGTAGCGGCTACGTCGTGGACGTGGCTGACGACCAGTCTGCAATACAGTACGGTTAGCAGTGGGGCATGAGCATGTAGTCTGGATGCGTGGGCCGATGCTCTGCGTGCGCATACGCACGCATACGTACAGGCATGTGGGCAACCAGTGGGCCACGCGGCCCGAGCCCTCTGGCCCACAGTACCCGCAAATGAGGTTAGGACATAATGCCATCGTGTCTTCGATTGTAGTCAGCGCTGCTTACAGTAGTCTTGACACAACGCAGCTTGTCCCCCTCTTCTCACGATTACAATACTGTACAACAGTCGACTCGTGATCGAGGCTGAGCTTGAGGTTAAGGCTGAGGCTCAAACGAGGGTCACGCTGTCAACCTAGGGTCGGTGCGCAGGCCATTGCAGCGCGTCAGTGGCGCTGCAAAAAGCCACGAGGGTCCCGCGCATCCCCACGGTCGATTTCTGAGCGGACGAAGAGGGCACCCACCCCAAGTTACCGTCCCCCCATCTCAATATACTAAGTACGATTCAGAATGTGCGGCTGGGATCCGCGCCGTCATCGCCGTCCATCCCGAAGCCATCGTTTGACACGGCAATGGATGGCGTCAGGCAGTGCCGTTCACCGTCGCCGTCATCTCTTGTTCACTGCACTCACTCCACGTCTTCCGTCCAGCGGAGCTACTGAGAGGCGCCCCGCTGCGCAGCAATGGCATCATCGTCACGACCCCCAATCGTCGTCGCCGCGCCGCGCACGATCTCCGCCCGTGGCCTGAATCCCGATGGCATGCGCCCGCTCCGGCATAGCGGTACAGGCGGCGCAGAGAGGGGTCCACCGCCGTCGTCAGCTGGCGCGCGCGGGGGTCCACCCCGTCGCTGGATCTCAGTCGAGTCGCAACTTTTTTTTCTTCCTCGGCTGTGCTTTGCCGTGGCAACCGGGCCGCTTGTGGCGCACCAGTCAGAAGAAGAAAGGGCCCTCGCCTCGCGCTGGCGGGGGCACAACCCTCATCCCCCTCTACTTACTTCCACCAATCCGGCGGTAACCCCTGACCCTCGTGCCAACGTCACACACTGACTCTCGATCATTAGCACATTGTACTTTGAGAGGCTTGTGTCGGCCCAGTTCGGTCCAGCCTCTTCCGCGTCATGCTTACCTACCGCCTTGGCTGAATCAAATGACTTTGGCGTGCGCACAGCTCCGCCGCGGCGAGGACGCAGCGGCGGCTGACCTTCCGATCGATGGCCGCGCTGACACCCCTGCGACCTTCTCACAGCTTCGAGGCCAGTCACGGCCCCGAGGCCAGCATCGTCCAAATGGCGCGGATGCGGTCTCGATCGCAGAAGAAGAAGAAGGGCAAGGGCGCGCGCCTGACGGGTGAATCCATTTGCCCTTGGGCCGCGGATAAAGACTGCTCTGGGCCAACGGTACCTTGTCTGCCTCTGGGTGCGGACTGAGCGGAGAGAGCAACGGCGGGGTTGTTATTGTCGTCTGTCTGAGCGCAAGCGCAAGCGCAAGAAGGAGCAAGGAGCAAGCAGGAAGAAACGGGCCAGGGGGAGCGCGACGAGGGACCTGGACTGCACCGAGTCATTGGGTTATCTCATCCTTGTGAAGGTCTTACGCCCACGCACAGAATTCGCGTCCTTATCGTCCTCTCCGTCCACCTGGACAGCCCAAAGGTGGGCTCTGAGAGTCGCAGCCACCACTGGTGCCAGGAAGGTCCGGCCGAGCCGACCATCAGGATTCGTCAGTGGCACCATTGGCAGCAGCGTGAACCATGAACCGCAGTCAACTCGTGCGTTGGTTCCAACAAACGTGTGCTTCGCGCAAGCGTAGCAGCCGACACATTTGCTAATTTCCGTTACTTCAGCTGGCGCAGTGCTGAATCGCTTCCAGCCCACGTGCCCGCTGCGTTGATGCAGAATGTAGACAAAGGCGCGCTGCTCCGATGCCAGTTCACCTAAGATTCGCATGACTTGCGACAACGCGGCGGCGGCGGGCAGGCTTCGATACAATTCAGGGCAGCCGGAGCCAAGTGTCAACAAGCAATCACCTCGGATGAGGGCAGCCTCTGACACATTCGAGGCCTTGTGTCGAACGGGGGCGACTTGACTCGAGTGACTAAGTACCAGCGCGAATTCGAGGCGGACCCGCACACGTAGACGAGCGCTCAGTGCTCAATGTATTCATCGAGGCGCAGCGGGGTCGTCGGGGTCGCAGCATGGGACTTGGGCCTGCTTGGCTTGTGTCACGCGCCCCTTTTGCAGCGCCTGCTTTCCGTCGACGTTCAAGAACTTCGCGGACATTCAGGTGCTGTACGGACCTCGTCTCGTCTCGTCTAGGCCATACTTCATTGATCCTCCTCGCCAAGAGCCCAGCTCGGGCTGCGTGCGAGCTGCAGCGCATGGCCGCCCGCCTGCCTTCCAGATGCGGAGGAACGTTTTTGTAGTGCACCTGCGCATGCGCCCACCCCTGACACGAACCCACTCCTCACGGCGAGGCTTCCGGCTCACAGCTCCATTTTTTTCATTTCCGTTTCATCAATGCGAACAGGACTGCACCTTCGCCTTGTTCTAACCGCCACCGCTGCGGGCCTCCGCCTTCACGCCGCGGCTGAGCGGACCGAGCTCAATGGAGCCCGAACCGGAACTGGGACATGAATCAACGAAAAGACTTCGCAGGACAAGCAAGCAAGACGCTGTCCAGTCGAGCCGAACCCGGGGCACCAAACTCAACCCGGGCTTGGTTGGACCCTGGTGGGCCGAGGCGCAGACCTCTCGGCTATCGTCCCCCTCGTGCCGGTGTGACGTCTTGAACTGGGGCCAGCCCTCGAACCTAAATGAGAGTGAGCATGTTCAACCCGCACACGGGCCACGTCTGCGGCCCTCAGAGCTGAGGGCGAACAGGTGGCGGCCCCAATATTGTATTGTAGTCCTTGACCCAGCCCGACCGGGCGTCACGAATAAAGTACTGACCTAGCCGCAGTCAACGCCGTGGAGCTAATTCTCTCCGCGGGTCTAGTCGTGGAGCGTCTTGTGCCAATGCGAGTCACTCCTGACTGCGCAGGCAATCAAGCATTCCAGCCGGACCCGTTGTTTGGCTGGCGCACCGCGAGACGAGCACGATCAGACCGGACATTGAGTGGCGCTAACTTCCCCTCATCGTCCGTTTCAGACCTCTTCGAATCTCAGGCATGGGAACAGAAAGCGCTCAGTCTTGCCCAGAGTACTTCCACGACGGGCTACCGTTGCCGCCTCTCCGCTCCGAAGAACTCCTCATGCTCGACGCGCCAGAGGCCATTAACGCAACCATGGAGGACCCCACCAGTCGTGTCGTGTCCCAGGCAGGCAAGCAGGTACTTACTTACGATTGACAATACCAACGTGGCATACCCAGAATGTGCAAAACACAATATGGCACGGAATTACCCCACTAGACCCCTAGGGTAGCCGTGAGTCATCGCTGAGAAGATCAGGAAAGTCCTCCGCACCGTCAGGGAAAAGTCTTTATCAGTTCAGCACACGCGGCTGGAAAGGTCCTCCTTGCCCTTGCCGAATGAGAAGACTGGCTGTTGGGGCAACCACCGCACGGGGAAACATGCAGGGTCGCCCTGCGTCCGGTAGTGCCGCAGGTCCCGCCGACATACATGGCAGGCACATTTACAGTCCGCCGAGTCGCATCACAGAAAATGGTCAGATGATACATGGCAGGGCTTTCATTTTGGTAAGAGCTATGGGGATGTGTACATGACGTGCGTGTGCATGGCAAGGTGTGGGATACCGCCGATTCTCGATGGCCAGTGTCACGCTGGACACCAACACACCATCAGGCTCCGAGCAGCCGACTCGGGGAATCAAGGGCGAGGAGGTCCACGCTGCGCTGATCGCAGGTGAAGGTAGTGCGGAAGGCAGGGGCCAATGGCATCCGTCTGTCGGTATGGCAGACGGGTGATCCGGACCGAGAGGAAAGAGGGAAGCAGCGCATATCACAAGCTCCGAAAAGCGATCCCCTCGAGTAGACGAAGGCGCCCGCACTTAGGCGACCATGGTCGAGGCAGTCGAGGCCTCGTACTTGAAGGTGGGTGGCACAGCGCCGACCTTCTTGTAGTATCGTGCAAGGCGGTGCACACGCGACTCGACGAGAATGAGGCGGAACTTGGAGTCCATGTCCTTGCGGTTGCGCTCCAGGTGCTTGCGGATCGAGACGGCCTTCTTGATCAGGTGGTAGAGGTCCTCGGGAATGGAGGGAGCAAGACCCTCGGACTTGAGGATACGTAGGATCTGTTGATGAGCGCCAAGAGTTTGTACAAGTGTCAGTAAGCATTTACTTGAGACCGTTCCAGCTCCCTCGAGTCCGCCACGTCCGCGTCCTGTGTCCCCCGCCGCTTCGTCTGTACCGACGATGCCACCCCGTCCTCCAGGTCGCTGGCTGATAGCGGGCACGCAGCAGCGGCGTCTTTGCGCCTGGCTTGGATCCACCCCATCGAGATGGGAGCCACTTATCCCAGTCACCCGGACTGTTGCGCTCTAGCAACGAATTCGATGGCAGTCTCGTAGCCACCGCTCGTGCGCTGCATGAGATCCCACCTAGCTCCAGATCCCGCAGTCCCACTTCACCATGAAGCCCTTTTCGCTCCTGCGCGGCTAGCTACGAAACGTACCTTGTTACCAGTGACGAAGCGGACCTGGGCAATACCCTGAGAGTCACGGAGCTGGACACCGATCTGCGAGGGGGTCATACCCTTGCGTGCCAGCTTGAAGATCTGGTTGCAGACCTCCTCGGGGGTGGTCTTGAGCCACGAGGGGGGAGTGCGGCGGTATGGCAGGGCCGACGAGGAGATACCCTTTCCCTTGGCTGCGAGAGGCGAATGGGAAAAGACTCGTGTGTCAGATATGACATACGAGGAGTCGCAAGGGCGGTGTGAATGAGCTACTCACAGTGCATGCGACCCATGTTGGCTAAAGTCCACGAGTGTATATGCGGTGCGAGGCGAAGAAAGTGATGTCAGAAAGTGTTTCCACCGTAGAGAAGCTGCTGCCAAACAGTTCTTCGGCAACCTCAGTAGAGCGGCTCCTGTGTGCCTCGAGCCTGACCCCTCCATCTCTCCCGTCTTCTATTCTATGCCCTCCGAGAGCATGACCATTTCCCTCCGGCGCGCCAGCAATCTTCGAGATGCAGCAAACCGATTCGCCACTTTCCCGAGAGCCTCGTGGTTCTTCGAGCTGCAGGCTGGCTGGAACCCTTCGCCGGCAGCTATAAAGGCTTTCGCCGTGAAGACAGCCTGCTGCTGGGTGCCTGAACTCCGCCCACAGCATACGTCCTTTGGGCGGCTGCTTCGCCCGCATTCTGCTGCTCATTCCTCCCTACACCATTATACACCAGAACACAGCTAATGTCCCTGCCAGCTCGTGATGCAGCCGTCGTGCTCGTGATATCGACTCGTTCGCGCGTGCTCACCTGTGGAAAAGGGCAGGGCAACGGGGTGTTTTGGGACGATGGAAAGTGTCAGTCTTGGAGATCCAATCAAAGGCAACGTCTGGCGCAGCGGGAAAGCCTCACTCACCTAAATATGTCTTGAGGCGTTGGGGGTGGGGTTGATGAGGAGGAGGTAGATACTGCGGAGGCTTACAAAGGTGGTCGACGACAACGAATTTCGACAACTTGGCGCTGTTTGGCCTGGCTATCCCCAGTTGCACATCTTCCCCTCGCCCTGGCCTCGCGAGTCTGGCGGTCGCCGGCCCGCTCGACGCTCCGTCCGCGTGCTCAATGACTGACTGCCTCATGGGCAGTCCCGCCGCGCGCCCCGCCGCGCCTCAAGCCCTGTAGCCGCAGTGTCGTAGGGCGACGCCTCTTTTTCGTCTGGGGCGCGCACGTGACCAGATGTGCGCTTAGGCCCAGACAGGCAGGGACGGTCAGACTGCGCTGAGTGCACAGGCGCAGTGCCTCTTGGAGTTGCCTCTGCCAATGGTCGGCCCAGCGAGCCTGTGGCGAGTGGGAGAGCGAGAGACCCAACGACTCAACGAGCGAGTGAGGCCTGCCCGCGGAGTGACGAGTCCAAGACTGAAAGATACCTTCGCCATCCATCTTCACTGTTTCTTCACAGCATCCTCCTCAAGACACATCAGTCCCCCCATACACACAGTGAGTATCTTCTCTTCCTCGAGCAATCGTCCCACGTCGTCGTAGCGAAGTCATTCAGCTCCTTGCGCAGCGGGGCGAAAGGGCCCTACGGATTTTCGCCACAATCCTTCAATCTCGAATGGTCCTACTCTTTCGTGGGCTCAAAACACTAGACGTCCGCAAACGATTGGGAGCACGGCAGGGACACAAACATTAGAAGGAGGATCAATTACGTTCACAAACACGACTGGTGGAATTGGAAGGTGGAACGTGAAAAAGGGCTAGCTGATTGGAGACGAGTATCAGCTGCATATGTTGGGGCGAAGAGTAGCAATCGATTCGGGACCACAAGGCTGTTGCCACATCAGCTCGTCTGGGCCAGAAAAGTCAACGTGGTTTTAGAGCAACAGGGACGGTCACTAGTGCACAGGCAGTCTGGAAGTGCACATGGAAAGGCCACGAAGGGACATGCTCCAGGCGCCGAACTTTCATTCGGCCATCAAACACACGCACCGATCCAGGTTACTGACCACGCTCTCCCTCACTCATCTTTCATCCCCCTCAGAACAACACACACAATGGGAAAGGTTCACGGATCCCTCGCTCGTGCCGGTAAGGTCAAGTCTCAGTGCCCAAAGGTCGAGAAGCAGGAGAAGAAGAAGGTCCCCCGCGGCCGCGCGAAGAAGAGGATCTTGTACAACCGCCGGTGAGTAGCGCAGCACAAACGAAGGGTGGAGACCGTCGGCGAAGATGTGCCGCATGCGATGCTGGGTGTGCTCGACACATCACTCAAGTTGACAGACACTGACTCGATTCTTCGTTCTATTCTTTTCCTCGTCCCGCGTAGCTTCGTCAACGTCGTCACCGGCCCTGGCGGCAAGCGCAAGATGAACTCCAACGCATAAAAAGCGCTCAAGTCTCACTTGTCTACCACCCATCAACAAGTCGAAGAACGTTATCAGCGCACAGTGCAATGTCTGGCTTGTGGTGGAACAAAAGAGGGGAATGAGCTTCGGCTCCATCGTGGAAGGACAGCAATGGCTTAATCTGGTCGAACCTGATGTCTGCTGTGGAAAATCTTTGCTCACATCTCGATAGCGTCGACGGTCATCGAACACCTCGTTCTGTGCCGTCCGCGCTCGATCGAAGATGTTCATCCCTTATTTCATGCCTCGCAATGTCATGCTATGCCATGTTCCGTTTCAAATCTTTGTTTGATCACTGCGTTTGATCGCTGCAAACTGTACCGTAAATGCATCATTGTGTGACCCGTACGAGCGCACGTGAGTTTAACCCAGCCGCGGCTCAACCCCTCCAACATTGAGCGCATCTCTCGACCGTGAACCCTGTCATTTCCCTACGTTGCTTGTGTCCACCATCCCTCATCTTGTCTCCATGGATACCCCGGACTAGCGGGAAGAGCCGTGAGGCTTACACTCTTTTGGAGCGCACACACGCAGGCAGTTGCGCGCGGACTTGCGCCTTCCCCGCTTCAAATGTCTCTTTCAGAGAGAGAGCCTTCAACGGACGTACACGCATCGCGATGCATTTGCGAATGTAACCGCACCACACCTGCCAACGACGACGACGGCTACCGCCATGGCGCCGAGGGGTCAAAGGTTGGCAGCAATCAACAACCGTCAGTCAATGTCAAGGGCAAAGACAAAGGCAAGGGAAAAGGCGGCGCTGGCGCAAAAAAGAAGGGTGCAAATCCACTCAAAGCGCGGTTGAAAGCTGGTGTTGGGGCGGAGGACACGGGCGGATCGACGAATGATCCTGGATCAGTATGGCTCAAAGTTGGGATCCCAAGCTCCGAGCCTCGTCATTTGGTGGGCTGCTCCTGCTCTTGTTCGAAGGAGGCAGCCATGACCAACGACTCTACGTCCCCTACGGACAACCGCCCCTTCAAGCCGCTGCTTGAGCCGCCCATCCTCACACTGCTCTTCACTGTTCCCGCCGGCTCCACTCTGACCACTGCCGAGCAGATCCAGCATGCTACTATGTCTCGACCAGAGACTTATTACGAGTCCCCGCAAGAGAAGTACGGCAAGACATACCTTTCCTGGGAGAGGATAGGCCGCGAGAATATCAAGCTCTGTCGCAATTATGGTGCATTCAACTTTCCACTGAGCAGCTTGCGGGAGTGGGTTGGCAGCATGTGGGAGAAGGAAGAGGTCAATTCAGCGCATCAGCCATTGGCTTCTGGCTGCGAGGATGAGGCACGACACTCAAGCCAGGCGATTGCCTCCGACATAGAGGAGCTGGCCGCGGCGCCGTCTTCCTCGTCTCTGCAGACAACATCTGCGGCACCGCATGCAGCGACTCGCTGGTATGAAAAGTGCTGCAATCGAGGCGAAGCAAGCTTGCTGAGGTACCTCGAGGAAATCGACACCCTCGATCTCGCTCCAAGGGCCATGTCGGCGCTTGTGCGCCCCGGGGAGCGGGGCACCGAAGCGAACACCGACGAGGCTCAAGCCGGGCCCCCGGACGCCGGAGAGGCGCACTCTGGAAACGAAGCCGGAGATCAGGTTCGACCAGTCCCAGCGCCGGGTCCAGTACGCTACATCATCTCATCGCTTGCACCATCACCTGGCGGCCATTCCAGCGGGCCAGATACCCTCCCACACGAACGACTCCACGCCCTCTTTTTCCTTTCGCCGAGCTACCGCCGGACTATCAACTTCATCTGGGGCGCGCAGCAGCCCCCCGCAAAGACAGAGGAAGGCGGGGACGTCTCCAGCTTCACGGAAGAAGATTCTGCTGCGCACGAGCGGGCTTTACCGTCATGGGCGGTACTCTCCCCCAAGACGCGCAAAGTCGTCATCGCCGACCTGAAGCTCAAGGGCTATGCAGAGCATGTATGGGCGGATGAGTTCCAAGCGTACCTCTTGGGCGAAGGTGAAGGAAAGGCGGGGTCAAAGGGTCCCCGGGGTGAGGGTCTGTGGGGCTCGCGCGTGGAGGAAGAGCTCCGACCGGTGAGGGAGTACCTCGAAAACGAGGTATTGCCCAGCGAGGTAAAAGTGCATTTGAATGGGGTTGATGTTTGGCGGTGAGGCCGTAATGGGGCGAGGAGGAACCTTCCTAGCGGCTCATGATATTGATATCCTCGCAGTCTCCCCGCTGGTGAATATATACAAGCGATACCCGCTTTTGTCAGTCTGTCTGTGGGAACAATTGCTCAAGGACGATCACCTTCTCACACCCTGATCATGCAAAAAGATCACATTGCATCGGGTTCGCTCTGAGAAAGCAACAAGGCGCGCTTCAGCTCTTCGCGCTCCTCCGCCGTCAGCTCTTCGTCCTCATCGAAACCTTCCATCAAATCGTCCAAAGCAGCGTCAGCGTCGTCCTCGGGCGCACCAGTGCCCACCTCGAGCTCTCTCTGAGCGTCGAGTTCCGGTCCAGGTCCCGCCGCCGATCCCGTTTGCTTGTCGGAAGTGCCGCCTATCCTCCCCTCCAGAAGTGCCAACTCCTCTTCGTCGAGGTCGAAATCCGCCCCAAAATCAAAGTCGGGACCCAGACTCTCATCTCGCAGATCCCGGTCGTTCGTCGTACGCTTGCCATTGGCGTTGACCTCACCATCAGCGCCGCCGCCCGCTACCGCTTCCCGAGCTTGAGCTAGCGCGGTGGGTCCTGCCGCAGAGCCGTTCTGATCTGTCGAGTCCGAGCCTGCGCCACCCGCGCTCTCTGCTCCACCTGCTTCGCTGGACAATCTGAGCGCCTTTCTTTCGTGGAATGTCCGGCGATCGCCTACGCGGAAACTGCACGCAGGGAGGCGAGAAAGGGATGCGAGCGAGACTGTTCAAGCATCGGCAAAAGAGAGGAAATTTTTCTATGCCACTGATTGTGTCCTCATTAGGTACTCACGGTGTCGTAAAAGCCTCGCGCAGCCGCTTAACCTTGATCTCGCCAAAGCCAGTTATCCGCGAGAGTTCCTCCGGTGTAGCCTGAGCGATGCGCCTCAATGACCCAAAGCGACTCATGAGGAAGACTGCGTCCGTCTTGTTCACTCCGCGCACATTCGTGAGGAAGCTGACCATCTGGCTGAAATAGTCCGTCTTTGCACGCTCGCGGATGAGGTCCGCGCCCTTGAACTCGTACATCTTGTAGCTCTCGAGGTAGCGCGCGGCCTCGTCGTACGTCCACGCGACGATGATCGTCAGGTCATTGACGATGGATACCTTTGTGAGCTCCTTGAGGTCGTTTTGCGCAGAGTCAATATCGTGGAATACGAGGAGAAGCCGGAGGTTGTACATCCCAGCCAGCTTCGAAATGCGACTGTGGATGTAGTCTGGGTGGACGCGGTGGTACTTGATCGAGAGGAAGAGGCAGCATGTGGATGTGCCCACCTGGTAGTCGGGTACAATGGCGGAGAATTCCCACCCTACGGAACGTATCCGAGAAAGCAGCGGGTTCCCGTGCTGGCACTTATTGACGAGGATCGTGGATCCTGATCCGGCACCCATCACGATCCGGGGTCCGGGTCTCGAGCCCGTGGAGGGCGACTGAGCTGGGGCATTCTGGATGGCTGGCCGAGGAGGACGATTTGTGCTAGGCCCTTGTGGGGCGGAGCTGGGGGCTTGGGCGGGAGCATCCTTGTTCGTGGGCTTGGGTTGTACCACCTTGGGCCGCGATGGCCGGGATGCTCCGTTGCCTGCCCTGCTGGAGTTTTGATCGGGTGCCATGGACTCCGAATTCGGTGGGACGAGGACAAGAGAGGACTCAAGTCTGAGCGATAGAGACAGCGCGAAGGATGACGATGATGTATGCTTTGCAGAGAGAAAGGAAGCAGTTACGCTCACTGGCCTGGATGCCTTATTGCCCACAGCGAGAAGTAGGGCGGAACACGGCCACGAGAAGACGACGCGGTCAAGTGGAGGACGCTGAGCGGAAGGAGCGACACGCGCCTCAACCTCTGTCTGGTTGACGAGGGCGAGCCCTTTGATGAGCCGCAGAGTAAGGTAAGGTACATCTTCGGAAAGGTCGACCGTGGCACTCAGCCTCAAGTAGTCGCCTTCTGGCTCCACAGCAGCCAAGCAAACATGGACAGTCTAGAGACAAGGGATGTGACTGTATGCGATTGTATATTACAGGCAGATGATGCAGATTTGCGTGACCTAGGACGGCGAATCAGGAACAGTCAAAAAGGGAGCAGGCATTATTCTTGTTCGTGAAACGGTCATTTCCTCCCGTCGATGCGTGATTCAGAGGTGACGCAAGCAATCGCAAGGTGGCTTCTTCGTGAAATTGGTTGGGACCGTCGGACCGTCAGATGCGCCGCCGGCTCCGGGACTCATACCTGCGAAGGCACGCGCTTCCTCGCGCTTCCGCCAGCGGTCCTTCGCACAGGCGCTTCAGGCGTCCCCTCTCTTCGTACCGCCGGCGAGCCTTCTCTGCGGAAGAAGAGAGGCAGCATCGCGCCCAAGCTACCGCTGCTGTCGTCCGGGCCGAAGCTGATGTCTTCTGAGCCTCCATAGGAGGGAGATCGCATTCGCGGACTCCCCGTTTTGCTTGGAGTCGTGTCGCGCAGATCCTCTCTCGCGGCACTCAGCGCCGGCCGAGGACTGCCATCTGCGACTGGAGACAAGCCCATCGGGGCTTTGAGTTGGAAACCACGCTTCTGGTCGCTCGTTGCAACGACGCGAGGTAGCCTGCTCTGGGAGGCCAAAGGCGTCTTTGGCGCATCTCCTATTGAGACCAGACTGTCGTTTCTGGTACGTTGACTCGAATGAGACAAAAGGCGCTTCTCTGAAGGGCTTGCATGCGCTGACTCGACCCGTCGCCGCGTGGGAGTCTGCTCAAGAGAGCGTCTCACAATTTCAGGAGAGCTAGACTCCGAAGGAAAGGCTATTGGAGAGGAGATGTCCGCACCTTTCTTGGAGCTAGAACTAGCCACGCGCGGCGATTGACCAGGAAAACCCGCCTGTTCCCTGAGCTTTGTGGCCGAGATCCAGGGCAGCCCTTTGCGCTGCTCGGTAGGCGAGCCTTTCTGACCGTGAGGTGAGCTCCCAAGTGCCAGAGACGTGGACAGATCGTAATGTTGCATGATGTATCTAAAGG
Source organism: Quambalaria eucalypti (assembly GCA_004016185.1). NCBI lineage: Eukaryota > Fungi > Basidiomycota > Exobasidiomycetes > Microstromatales > Quambalariaceae > Quambalaria > Quambalaria eucalypti. The sequence goes on from RRYC01000185.1 coordinate 131,373, forward strand.
CGAGGCAGTGCGAATGTCAGCATTCAGTCAGTCGCGAATCAGTCTTTCTGTCGCCGGTTACTCACCTCGTCAGCTCTTGCCAACCTCCCCCTACGCGAACCATGATGGTCCTGGACCTCAAGATCCTGCAGAAGCACAGCTTGGGATCAGGGTGCCCAACCCAGTAGCGACCGCTGTCATCTTTCCAGTCGTCTCTGGCTTGTGCACTCGGAGCGTTGGAAGCGTGAACGATCTTGACTGGGACCGGCATCCTGTTCACGAGCTTGCCCACCGCCACGTCCAGTTTGCTCTTTGGATTGGCTCGGTATCGGTTCGGGCGGGCAGAAGCATCGACTCTCGGCGATGGACCACGGAAAGGCGTGACGGGTACCGAGCCGGGGGAACGTATCGGCAATCTGCTCCCCGGCGTGCGCGTCAATGCACTCGGCGTCCTGACGTGTGGAGTGGATGGCAGGGTAGAAGCGGGGCGAGAATCCCGCACAGAGCTGCCGACTGGAGTGCTGGGTGATCCAGTAATGCTAGCAAGGCGTGTTCGAGCGAAAGCCTTGGGCCGAGGAGTGCCCGAGGGAGTGCCAGAAGTGGACGCCAGGGGCCCATCAGAGACGCGCCTCCGTGGCAACTGACCAGGGTGGCCATCAGGGGTCCTTGCAGCCGTAGCTGCCGCCCTTTGCAACGCTCGGGTGGCTGTCGCAGAAGGTGGCGGTATTGCAACAAGGCTATTCGTCCGGGATCGGGTTAGACTCGACGTCGACGAGGACGCCAACTTTCCGAATTGATCCGACGAGCGACGGCGTGGTGTTTTGCGAAATGGCCGAGATGAGGGCGAGTAGAAGGAAGTCTTGGCGTCGTTGGCAGATTCGGCTAGATCGATGAAGTCTGGTCTAGGGGAGGAAAGCCCAGACATGCTATCTTCTGTGGCGGTGGTGCCAAAAGAAAGGACGCTCATACTGCGTTCCATGTTGGGCTCCAGGTACTCTCTGGCCATGTCCACCATGTCGAGGTAGGACCGATTGATCTGACCAATTCGGTCTCTCACTCGAACGTCTTCGATGACGGGGTCCGCTGCCTTGTGCGCCTCTTCGACCAGTGCCTCAAGGGACTGCATGCTCGTCTTGATCGCGGTTCGCGTCGCCTCGCTTGTGCACTCGGGCTGTGAGGGAGTCCTATGTCCAGAACGCGCCATCGAGGCGTCCTCTCTGAGTGACGAAGCGAGACTTCCCGAGCCGTTGAAAGCCAATCTTCGCGGGCAGGGGGAGTTCGAGCGGTCCGGAAACGGTTGTGGCGACAAGGAATCGCGACTAGGTGGCTGGGAAGACGCCTTGTCAAGAAGCTCGAGAAACCCGCCTAGGGCAGTCTCAGCTTCTGTAGCCTTTCCCGAGAATGAGGCCAGTCGTCTGAACCGCTGGACTTTGTGACCTCTTTCCTCGGCAAGCAAACCCAGTTTGACGACCTCGGCATGGCCAAGGCGCGTGGCCGTGAATGACTTCAGTTCGCCGCTGAGAGTATCCCAGTCTGCATCCACTCGATCGGCGTGAGCTGCTGTCGGGAGATCCAGGAATTGACGCTGTTGCGGTACTCCATCGATGACCGTCTGCGTCTCTACTTCGCTCGTCGTCAGCCTCGCGATGAGGCTGGCCAGCGTCGACTCGATGTTGACGGAAGGCGGCGACGACGGCGGCGATGCCATTTTTGATGGAAATCTTGCACTGGCCGGGACACCATCGATGTGGTGCCTCAGTGGGCTTATCAAATTGAGATCAGCAGAGGCTGAATCTGTCAGCTTAGAGCCGCGTTGAGCTGTGGGATTACGCTCAGATGCCGGAGTCGCATCCGATGCTTCCGCCGCTAAAGCATCTTCGAAGCGCTGAAGCAACATTTGCACAGCTCCCCGTGCATCGACTGCAGCCTCGCGGACAGCGGTCGCCTCGGCGGTAAGATGGTCTGAGATGGCTCCACGAGCTTGCAGTGCTAAGAGGGAGCCTTCAATCTCTGCTTCATTGACGCCGACGACAGTCAGCCGACTTTGGAGACTCTTCTCGGCATCGATTTTGCGATTGCGCAGCTCGGCGAGGAAGGCCCTTGGCGGCAGTCGGCGACTCGTTGTAGATGAAAGAACCTTGATGAAGCTCCTTTCCCGACGTTCCATGTCTTCATGACAAACTCCAACTGCTGAACGTGTGTGGGATAAGGCGGCATCGAGGTCGGCAAGCAGTTCATCTGTGGCTGTTGCAAACGGATCGTCGCCGGGATCGATTACATCTCCATGCCCTGTCACACTGGTGTCTTTGGCATGCGTTGCGGCCATTGGGCCTTGCCTCGAGGCTTCGGGCTCTGCTGCGTGGTTGGCGAGATGTGAACCATTGATGGCAGGAGGTGTAGGAGCATGGAGGACTGGCTGCATGGGGGAGCAGCGCCCATTTGCCACAATTGCTGGATCATGATCGCCTCTACAGGGGAGACTTGCAGACCCAGATTCGGGCAAATCGGGCCTGCTAGTATGTGCTACGTTGGCGATCCCCTCGTCGTACGTAAGTGAGGGCACCAGTGAAGACGACAGTGCGGCCGCCGCCTGTGTCGTTTGAGAGGCTTCATCTTTCGAGTCATTAAATCCGGATGGCGCCACTTCTTGGGACTCGTCTTTCGTTTCGGCTGTAATACCACCGTGAACGTTGTCGACGCTTCCACCCGATGCTGGTGACGGCTCATCGGCCGTTTGCGGAGCATCGCCGGAGTCAGCTTCGACGTCGACGGGCGTCTCGCTGCCCTCGATCTGTTCCTTCTCGTTCCCACTCTCTTCGAGCTGCTGGGTAATATCACCGAGGTTTTGCCGCAACTCATTCAATTGCAGACACCATCCGTGGCTGGCTTCGCGGACTCCCTCGTCGTGCGAGCATAGGTGCAAGTCGTCCCCTAGGTCTGGCACGGACGGTGCAGCTCCTGTCATGATAAGCATCTCATGGTGTGAGCGAATGAAGTCGTCTACCGAAGTCATGAAAGCTGCTATCTGCCCACAGATCGTTTCAGAATCGGTCTTGGCAGAGGCTGTGTCACCCTTCTGCTGTAATAGAGTAGTGCCAGAGGCCTTGACGAGCTCGCCCTGCTCCTTGAGAGTCTCGTATTGCAAGGATAGCCGCTGAACCGAGTCGGCTTGGGTATGCACCAGATCGCCCCACCTCGACAGGCGCTGCAGCTGCTGAAGTTTTTGAGCGAGTTGAGACTGGTGTTGCAGCAACGCCTTTCGAGCTTCGCTGGCCTCTTTCGCGAGCTCGTGCGTCTGCAGGGCGGCTATTTGCGACGACAAGTCCTGAAGGTGCTTCTCCTCTCGCTTGAGGTCGGACTCAGCCACGATATTGTCGCCATTGGCTTGTTCGTCTGTGTGACGCTCGGCGCCAAGTAGCGCAAAGAGATGCCTATCTAGACTTGCAACTTCTTTCGTTGTTTCGGTCAAGTATCCGCTGACAGTGCGATCCAGTGTCAAGAGTCTGTTTTGCATTGAAGCGATACGAGTTGAGACGTCCGCTAATGCTGCTGCGTCTTTAAGCGTCCTTTCCACATCTTGGCTCCGCGCAGTCCAATCTTGAGAGACCCGATCGGTGTCCTCATGTAGTACCTCGCATGACATGCTTTCCCCTCGGAATTGCAGAGTCATAGTCTTCAGTGATGCCCTTGCCCTGCCTACTGTCTCGCAGAGTGCCGTATGCTCTGCTTGAAGTTGGGCTATCCTGGACAAGTGAGTATCTTGCCCCTCGGGACTTGAGATGGCTTCACCGATGACCCTGTTCGCTTTAGCATCCCATGGCTCGTCTTCTGAGCCCCAACCTCCCAGTGCAGCCTTTTCGAGGTCGCCGCAACGGTCGCGAGCCTCTCTGATGCGCTGTTGCATCTGTGTGGCCTGCTGATACGCTCGAGTGCCGATCTCGTAGCTGCTCGAAGCGAGCATGGCCTGCTTGACTCTCCTTGCTGCCAATGCCAGCTCTTTGGTGAGCGCAGCCACCACGCCCTGATTGAACTCTGATTGTTCTGGCCAATGGTCGTGCTGGGGCAGTGGGGGTATGTGTTGATAGGAGAGGCGCAAATGAGAAGAGGAGCGATCCGGGTGTGCGAGGTATGACTTTGTGGATGCGTCACCGAGCCTTTCCAGGCCTCGCGTCAACTCTGCCGAGCGCTTTTGGAAGATGGCGCATTGTTCTCGAGTAGGCGCAGATAGCTTGGCATTGAGAACGTCAGCTGTCAAGCTCTTGGCTTCCGAGTGCAGGGACCGCGTGGTGTGATATAGGGTGTCGGCTTTGATCCACTGAGTCGTCAATTCAAGCATGAAGTGGGCTCGAGAATCCAAGGAGGCGCCGAGATCTTCGATGCGATCTTGCTCGTCGAGGAAAGAGTCGGGAACTTGGCATTGCTCAATGACGGCATCTAGTGCCTCACCCGAGCCGGGGACCAAGGTAGCATTGAAAGCATGTGCTTTGGTCCTCAGTCGATCGCTTTCCTGGCTGAGGACCTCCATATGTGCTTGTCGAGATGCCTGCGCGGCCGGAGATGACGAGCTGGATCGTTCGCGATGGTGAAGGCCGAGATGATTTGTCTGCTGCGCTGCGAGGACGCTCTCTGCTGCAGGTGACCGATCTGTATTTGCTGCGGACCAGCGTGCTACCTCCGAGACGTGCTTGTCGATTTCCTCGACCAATGGCATGTATGTAAGCCAGCATTCCTTTCTCTTGACCTCCCATTCAAGGCGAGAAGATAGGAGACTGAGTCCATCATAGCGACTCGCAAGGATGATCCTGAGTTTTTCGAGGGCAACGAGCGTCTTGAGTGCCATCTCGACGATGTCCGTGTCTGCCGGAGACATGTTCCTCTTAGAGGCCGCTGACAGTCGCCAGGAAGGAAGGCAGACGCTCAAGGTCAGTTATACGGGACATCTGCGCGTTTTGAACGACCCTACAGTCTCACCTTTGGCCAGTCTGCGGAGGCTTTCCATATCGGCGGCATCAAAATCGCTGGCCTCCTCCTCGATGCGATCTCGTTCGGATATCCAATCTCGGACTGCGTCACGCTGCTCATCGAGGGTAGACCATATTGCGCGCATCTCATCTAGCTGCATACAATCGTCTCCCGGGACAAACGCTTCGAATGCATCTACCTTTGGACGGGACTCTAGCAGAGCGAGGTATTGCTCGATGCGCGTCCTGCCCTCGGAGAAGCGCCCCAATTCCCCCGCCTCTTCCTCTGTCAACTTTGATGGTGGCGCCCTAGCATCAGAGGCATCGGACGACTCGATGTCTTCTTCTTGCGTGGCAGCTGCTGCTGCATCGCGGTGCGAAGAAGAAGCTTCGCCATCACCGACACCCGGGGCAGGCTCCATTGGTCCAGGAAGGCGGAGTTGGGATTTCGGAGCTACACTAGGCGTTGAACTTGGCCCTTGACCTCTCGAAGGGGGAAGGTGCAGATGTACGCATGTGATTGTCAAGTCGATGACGACCTGGGTCGCATCAATGCGACGTCATGGGCCGGGATCGGCGGATGCAGGAGGTGGGGGGAGGGCCGGTCGCAACGAAGGAGCAGGAGGTGATGTAGCGCGGGATCGCAGCGATTGCCTGGAGGGGTGGCGTGTCTTGATGAACAAGGGTGCGTTGCTTTTCCTCGGAGAAAACCAATCTGTATGAGCGGGATGGTGTCGTCGAAGTCTACTTTACACGCTCATTGCTCCGTGCGCATTGTGCTTGCAATATTGCCAATGTCCTGAGCCATACGAGATCGGCGCAGGTCGTCGACGCACGGGACGGGTGACGCGACGATTCTGCGCGCTCGGTCGGGTGGGAGCCGCGGCGGTCGTCGCGTTCGTTTTGGGTTGCGAGGTCCTCCGTTGTTTGTGGCTGTGCACGCGCTTCTGTCTGAACTGAAATTGAGCGTCCACCATTGCGATTGTAAACACACACACACACAACAGTTGAGACGTGAAGTGAAGGACGGAAATGTAAGCGTCGGCAAGCGCGCGACCATTCGGAGCGACGACGACGAGGTTCTGATCGTTTTCGGAAGGACGACGCGGTCCTGCGCACGCCCGTCGAGTCACCGAAGTTCGGGCTGGGTGAGTCGTCTGCCTGGCCGGCGCGCTTTTGTGCTTTTCGAAAGCTTGTCTGAACAGCCGTCGAGCTTGTACAATACTTCTCCGTTCGGACCGACGGAGACTCGAAGCTCCGCGTGACGCAGCATCGATGCAGGCAGGGCCGTTATATTGTATGATACTGGCGTCGCGTGTGAAGCCACAAACACACAATGACCGACCAACACCATCAACATGCCCCTGACGACCTTTTACATGTGGGTGAAGTGCATGATAGGCCTGCAGTCAGGGTCGCCTCCCAAAGCATTTGCCGCTCCATCGATAGCAAGCCAGGGTTTGGCTTGTGTACTTGAGTGTGTGCGACGCACTGCGCAAGTGCAGCATCCGCAGCAGCTCACCCGCGAGCTGGAGCCAGACGGGCCCATTGGCCTTGGCCTTGGCCTGTTGCCTGTTGCCTGTGCCATTGCCATTGCCTTTGCATTGCGCCTTCGCTTCTGCCTCAGTTCTTGCATGTGCGTTGGGTGCTGCGCCAATGTTCATTCCCCATCAATTGATCAAAAAATAGCGTCCCTCTTGCGTCCCTCTTGCGTCGCCCTCGCGTCGACGTCCTTCCTGCTCGTGCTGCTTGCTGCCCGCCCCCCCCCCCCGCCCCCCCCCCCCCCCCCCCCCCCCCCCCCCCCCCCCCCGCCCCCCGCGCCCCCGCCACCACCCCCCCCCCCCCCACCCAACAACCCAACCCCCCCGCACCCCCGTCCCGCGACCACAGCAGACAGGCGCGACCAGGCATCTAGAGAGGAG